>CANXYC012503451.1:0-33211 GCA_948193065.1 Aleurites moluccanus | reverse complement strand
CCCCAAATTATTTTTTTGTTTTTTTTTTTTTTTTTTTTTTTTTTTTTTTTTTTTTTTTTTTCTTTTAATCTGGTTTAGGGCAAGTTTTTTATCACTACTCGTGAGAGGAACACCATTAATTTCTTTCTTATTCTTATTTTTTTATTTTTTGCATTTTTGTTCCAAATTTTCCATGCAGCTGGAGTTTTATTATTCTGCCTTTTGAACAATAGCTCTTTCATTCTTTGGTTGCAAACTTTCAGGATCATTTGTAGCTTACATAATTATACTGATTATATTCCATTTCTCTATAATTTTGTGAACTTTTGGGGATTTTTGTGACCTTTTGGATCTTATGTTTGTTAATTCATAAATGATGTTTTCATTTTTTTATTTTTTATTTTCTGTTATGGCTTCTTTGTACTAAATCATCGTTACAAATAGCAATGCAAGAGTAATTTTTTTTTTTACACTATGTCCCTTTTTGTCTCCCTCCAAATGTTATAGCTTATATTATTGTTCTCCACTTCTTTTATGAATTTATTTTTGTATGTACTGATGTGATAAATTTGTTAACTCTCAAGTTTGGAAATTATGATTGTAGATCTTAAATAATGAGTTCTTGACAAATTAGCCGCCCTACATTCTTATTAACTTCTCTTGATGAATGGTTTTATAAGTTAGGGCTAAATCTTTGAAACTAATGGAAGGGTTTTAATTATTAAGTGAACCTTGAGAGTCCGATGGCCCTATTTACTTGCTGAAAGTAGTAGTTATGAGTCCTCTTTTCAAGTATTTACTGTTACACTCTTATGAATAACGGTGTGGGAGCCCTTTGTGCTTAAATTTTTTCCATTTTTTAATCTGAGTGTCACCAAGAAAGATTTTTTCTTTTCCTATCTCTATGTTTATTTCTGAGCATTGTTCTGCTAATGATGTATGTAAAGTGAAAATAATAGAAGCTTACACCTTTCAAGCTTTTCGCCATCAGGCCTTTGGCCTAGTGGTCATGTGCCATGGAGGGACTTGGTTCAAGTCCCCCCTTTGGCAAAACTTGGTAAACCAGGTTTGCCTGCCTTAACTAGCTAATATTCCTGAGTCCCTCCTTTGGCAAAACTTGTTAAAACCAAGTTTGCCTCCCTTAACTTGCTAACGTCTCCCCTCCCCGCTAACTTACTAACTTGTATCTCTTGTAAAAATAAAAAATAATCTTTTCAAACTCTCCCCATCTACACTTAATTACGTTTTAATATTCGTTTTATGGGCAAGTATTGCCGCATATATTAAACTATCAAGTTTGTAAATTAACCATTACAAATATTTAGCTATACGTGCATTTTGGGTCAATAGCAAAATCTCAAAAATCAATCATGAGATTTTTCACCTCGAAACCTTGTATTATTAAGTAAATATTCTTAAATACTTTGATGTCCTGGTTGAATGTTATTAAGTAAATATTCTTATGTTACCTCTCCTTCTTGTTCATGTTCTCTTTCTCATAATTTCTGACTCTCGGCTTTTTTGTTTATCAATCATTTTTTTATTTATGCAATCTACTGTGTCCATTTATTTTCTTCTTTCTTTATGTTGAGCTCTATTAATATTAATTCATTTCATTGGTGTAGACTAAAGCTTGAAAGAAAATTTATGGCAAATTTGGGGAGTAATTATGCATTTTCAATGGCTTTTATTATTATTTTTAGACATGGCAGCCGTATTGAACATTTATAAAGTGCATAGAATATTTATGTTGTGCGTTGTAAGTGTGCGTGTGTGAAGGCTGATATTAATGTACTAAATGCAAATCTTTTAATTATTTATGTGGTTTCTTCTAATCTAGTTGTTTTATTCTCAGGTTGGGAGAGAAGTTCTACTTCTAGCAGGGTTTCTTTGGGTAATTGGCCTCTGAAGAAAAATTTTACTGGTCATGATGCAAGGCCAAGATAGCCCCTCCAATGCCAATCAGGGAACTTTTTATTTGGACTATCAGTCCAATGGCATCAATCTCCATCAGAATAATGTAGTTCCGGCTGATACATTTGTTCATAACAACCACCCTGTTATAGGCTGGATGGATCAATCTAGTTTTAGTGTGAACAACCAAAACCCTGTTCGATTTCAAGATTTATTAGCTGAAGATGGATTGGTATTTACTGGGGTGGATCAATCTACTTCGAATATGAATATCCAAACTCCAGTCAGATTTCAAGATTTATTAGCTGAAGATGGTTTGCATTCTTCCTCTGTTGGTGTTGGAACTAATCAAAGTTTGGAAGAACGCCATTCCGGGCCAATAATTGCTCCTTTTCCTTATAGTGTTAACACAAGCCTAGGAAATAGTCAGCTCACAAATAGGCAATTGTCTTTGCAACAGGCCAATTGTAATGCTCTTCCTCTAAGAATAGACTTAAATGCTGCATGCAATGGCCATGATATTGATGCCAATCTAAATAGGGCAACAGGTTTGCGTTTAAATCCATTTAAACTAAGCGGATCAGATGCTAATCAAAATGCATTTGCCAATGATCCTTCTAATTCCAATTCACTTGTGATCTCTTCTGGAATTGCTGGATATGTGTTGGAAGAGAATGAGGGTGGAGAAGGCCGCTCGTCAGCTGGTAGGCGTCTGTCCTGCAAAAGAAGAGCACCTGAAGATGCTTCTAGACAATTATCTTCGTTTGGTGAAAGCTCAAGACAAGCTCAAAAGTTTGTTAACACTCGAGAAAATGCTACTAGAAGATTAAATTTATCAACTCCTACAAATAATCAATTAAATGTTAGGAATTCAGAACAGCTTTGTACTGGACATGTGGTTGGTCTAGGGGCAGCTCCTGTAATGCGTCAACCTTCAAGTACAGCAGCAAATAGACTCAGAATTGGTGTTGGAGCTGAAGCTGAGCCCTTCCAAAGAAATATCCGGCTGAGAAGAACTGTGAATCAACAAGATTTTTTGCCAGCTAACTTGGTGGCATCGAACACAAGGAATTCTTATGCCCAATTACCGGGTCAACCAGCTGTTATTTTCCCATCTAATTGTGTTCCAAATACAAGCTTGCCGACGGGAATAGTTCACCCAACTCCTCCAATACAGCAACTTGTCCATGTTCCTCCTGAATTTCAAAGGAGAAATTTGGGGTACTTTTTAACAAACCCGAACTTTGTCCCTGGGACAAATTTTCCTAGAAACATTGCTTCCAGTTCCAGAAATAGCTCAGATTCACATTTTCATCAATCATCTCCTTCCATTTGGTTTCCGCAAGGTAACATGGCTCAGCAATATGCACAGGGGATCTTAGACACTGCGAATCACACTGAATATCAAAGGCAAGGTAGTTATTGGCCACAGCATTTGGGTCTTTCAATTGCTACAAGAGAGAGGGAATTATCAGCTATAAGTGGTAATGCAAGGCCCTATCAGATGCCTCTTAGGTCAGGATTAACAGCACTGGTGGAGAGACAAACTGGTGCTCATCCTGAAGTGGCACTGCACTCATTGATTGCTGCTCAAAGGAGAAGCAGACTGGTGTCTGAGGTATGCATGATAAACCATCTCCTTCTTAAGGTTTACTGTATTTTATGAATTTTATTATTTGAGTTAATGCTAATAATTAAAAAAAAAAACAATAACCAGGCTAAATGCTATTCCAAAATTCTGAGAATTTTGATCTCACATGGATTTCATAAAAGAAATTTATTTGTGGGAGAACTCTCTCCTTGGGACCACTATATCTGAACAATTCTTCCTGTTGGTCTTAGATAGATTTCCCCCCTTTATTATCATAATGTTTTCGATTATTCAACCAACATTCTTTGATGAGCATGGAAGAAGTACAAAGTTGTTTCTTTATCTGCTGGGCGTTTTCATCTGGTATTTTCACTTGTTTGCTCTAG
The DNA here is from genome assembly GCA_948193065.1 of Aleurites moluccanus. Classification (NCBI taxonomy): domain Eukaryota; kingdom Viridiplantae; phylum Streptophyta; class Magnoliopsida; order Malpighiales; family Euphorbiaceae; genus Aleurites; species Aleurites moluccanus. The sequence continues at coordinate 29,341 of CANXYC012503451.1, read as the reverse complement.
CTATGAATACTCAGTTTTTGCCTTGTTAATTACTCCTCTCTCTTTTTAGAGTGTATAGCTCAAAGTTGCAAGTTTTGTAACCTCAATAATAGATCATTTTTCAATACTTCGATTTCTGCATTAAAATTAGTGAACCAGCATTTTTATTCAATTTTTTTAGTTTGCTTATTGTTGACATTATAAGGTTCGCAATGCGTTGGCACTTGTGCGTAGGGGGAGCTCCTTACAGTTGGAGGTAATGTCTATTTAGATTCAAGCTATTTTTCAGATTTCGTTTAAAGAATATAACATCTTGGTGATGGTAAATGGATGAAAAGAAATAGGCAGAATCTTAACATTCAGCTTTTATTAATTGGTGGATCTTGCTACAATTTAATGGGCAGCTAAGATTCTTAGGATGGTTAAATAAGTGTTTAGCTCTTTTTGAACTGATTTAAGAGTCAACTTATTATTTTAAATATTTGGTGGTATGCCAGGATGTGATGGTAATTGACCGTTCAGTGCTATATGGTGTACCTGAAGAGCCTGATATGCATGAAGATATGCGTCTTGACGTGGATAATATGTCCTATGAGGTAATTTGGGTGCTCAATTACTTGTTTTAATATGCTAATTTGCATCAGCGTTGTCTTTAAAAGCAAGTAGAAGATTTCTAAATAATGACACTGTTATTTAGGAACTACTGGCCTTAGAGGAGCGCATTGGAAATGTTTGCACTGGACTAAGTGAAAATGTTATTCTGTCACATATGAAGCGGCAGAAGTATGAAGCAATTGCAATGGGGTCTCCCCTCAAAGATGATCCATGCTGCATTTGTCAGGTTAGAGCTACTCGAATGTTCTTCCTTCTGGGTATATGTTGAATGGAAAGATGAATATACTGCTTTTTTCTTTTTCTTTTTCTCTTTTTTTTTTTTTTTTTTTTTTTGAGTGATGGAAGGGGATTTTTAACATTGATGAAACTCGAACTCTTTCACATACTCTAAAGTGAACTTGCTTGCTACTATGCTAAGGCACCGATTACTATTTTGTTAGATTTATCTCACTGCTTAAAATTTTTTTTTTAGCACGTTGTTTTGATAAGATTATCGTTTAATTCTCTAGTTGTTTCCCTGTGTGACATAAATCCCCATTTTTCTTCCCAAATCATTTGTAGGAGGATTATGCTGAAGGTGAAGATCTTGGGAAGTTGGACTGTGGGCATGGCTTTCACTTTAACTGCATTAAGCAGTGGCTTGTCCAGAAAAATAATTGCCCCATCTGCAAAATGACCGGCTTGGAATTTTGAGATTGTAAAGCTGTGGAGTTTCTCTCATGTCTTCCATGGGTTCATTGTCCTTAGTATCTTTGCATTATGTTTTAAGGGATAAATTTTTGGTTAAGAAATATTTTGTTTGAAGGATGCATTGGCAGGTAGGCGGCTAGGCCTCTGCTAAATTAAACTTTGTTGAAGTAAAATCTTGTTTGGATATAATTTTTTTGAATTTAATTTAATGTTGTTGTGGGTTGTATTTTTTTTTTCATGAATAATTAACATTTATAATTTTTAGGTTATAATAATTAATATTTCAAGTGATTAATAATCTTTATAAATTAATAAAAATATTAATTGCTACTCTTTAGTTTCTCAACTTATATTTTTTTATGTTAAAAAATTTAATTTCAAGTTAAAAGTAAATTTATGAGAAATAGATAGTTATATTCCTTTAAAAATATTATATTTTTCCTTGTAAACTGAGATTTTCTATATCTATCTATATACTATTTAATTAAAGCAAAAGCTTAGCCTTAGAGTATGTTATAAGAATTAATTTTTAGTACAATGCTTAATAAATTTAACATTTAATATAGAAGAATGAGAAGAGTAGATTACAATTTAGAATATCTAAGGATGATTGATTTCTTTAATTTAATGAATATTGAACTCTTTTTAGTGAAAATTCAAAAGTTAAATGTTAAGTTTTTCTATTGAAAAACTAATTATAAAATGTATGGTTCCACAATTCGAAAACATTGTTATATCTGTAAAATTTGAAATTTTTTTTTCAATATTAGCTTCACGATTTCTTCGAGATTAACTTTGTATTTGGTTAGAGATTTTAGAATACTAATTTTTTTTTTCTATGCAAGAAATTATTTATCTTATTTATTGATTATGAATGAGCTTTTTTTTTTTGGTTTTTAACTTTCCAAATTTTTGTTTAGATTGATTTGCTTTGTACTGGATATATGATGTGCTTTGTAGTAGTAATTTCTAATTATTCTATTGTAAAATGGACAAGTGATTAATAAATTTCAATAATTTTTAAATCTTTTAATATATTTTAGGACTTCAAATTATAAATTTAAAATTTTAATATCATATATTTAATTTATGAATAAAAAAAAAAATCACAATTCATTCATTTAAAAAAATAAAAAAAATAAAAATGTTAATATCTGTTTTTAGTTTTGTTGCTCATATTAATTTATTTCTTAAATAATCACATATGTAATCATACATTAATTTATTTTGTTAGTAGAATTGCAAAATGATTATATGAAATTTTTGCAATTATTATACATAAGCATCTTTAAAATATGTGTTTTTTTTTTTAATGAGATTTGGGGTATACATATTTTCATTGTGCTAAGAAATATTTCTTTAAAAATATAAGGATATTTCTTAAATACTTATTATAGTTTATGCCAATGGGTCCATCACTTCAATACTAATTTAATAAATAAAAATTATTTTTCTCTAAAAAAATATTAACTAATAACATTTATGTGAGTCCCCATTTTATTTGAGATTTCTATATCCTGTTCATCATTGAAGGGCATTTTGGGTATATAACTATTAATTTTAATGGGATCCATGGTGAAATGCTGAGGATGATAAGCTCACCATATCTAATGACTTACAATTACTAGGTACCAGGGGTACCAAAGAATTAGCCTCGATCCTCTACCGTACGATATTCCAATCCCATTTCCCAGTACAACTTCATCCTCATATCCATTTGACACGTTGACATCCATAGCTATTGGGCCCACCTCTTAGTGAATTACTTGTAATTTTTAAAATTATATTAAATGATATTTATATTTTTAAAATTATATTAAATAATTTTTATATTTTATTTCGGTTAAAAAATAAATATTTTTATTAAATATTTTATTAAATTAATATAAAAAATTTATAATATTATTATTTTTTTTAATTTTCACTCTCATCTGCACCTACGTACCTACGTTAAGGTAAATATTGTTATTGAAAATTTTGAAAAATTAAAAACAAAAGAAAAAATAGAAATAAAAAAATTAAAATCGCATCATCATAAACAACACATTTATTAGTCTCCTCTGGGAGCGCTTCTCTCTGTTCGCTAGCTGTCTTTTTCACATGATTTGGTGCATCAAAACCTATCATAAGAACAATATAATGAAAAAAAGATGCTTGTGGTGTTTCAAATTCAACGTTGAGCAATTTCATAAATTATTAAATAGGATAAAAATATATATTTTTTATTTATATAAAAATAAATTTATTATTATTTTAATTATATTTTATGTGATTAATAAAGGGATTAGCTTTATAAAGCACTTATAATGCCATGAAAAACAAGAGATAACCCACATCCTCCGCTGCCATTTCATTTCAAATCAAAGAAAACAAAAATTACGAGGAATAAACCAAAACCAGAGAATACCTGTAAATTGATCAATATCTACTACTGTTCTGAACTTTTGCAATGATTATCCGTGTTCACAACTTCCATTACCAGAATTTAGTAAAATATCTCCTGCTAGAAGGGAATAAGAACCAAATTTGCTTCGGTGAACCCCAAAATAATCTGAAAATTGCAAAACCCATATCTCAAATTGTTTAGATACTATCATTTTGATCCGAATCTTCAAACCCAACACCAACTTTATCACCAATAAAACCCCAAAACAATGTTGCAATTTTCTGGGATTTGGACAACAAGCCGCAAATTCATTCCCTTCCTATGAAGCTGCTCTTAAGCTCAAAAAGGCAGCATCTTCATTTGGGGTTGTTAGATACATGATAGCGTATGCTAATCCATCATTGACACCGCCTAAAGCTTCCATTAATTGGAGATTCACTCATTATAGATGGAGGGATATCCGCCATTGCCACCGCCTAAAGTTTCGATTAAACTACAATGCCCAAGCTCTCCTTTTACTGAATCAACGCCGCCATCACTAAAATTCATCCATCACTAAAATCACCCAAATCAACCAAAGAATCACAGAGAGAAGCAGAGAACCCAAAACACTAAAACATAGAAAAACAGAGTACCCATTACCCAATAAAGAAACTAAAACAGAGTATCCAACTAAAACTGCGCCACCATTAAAGTTTTGTTCTTTCCACTTTTCGATCGTCTTCCACCTCCGTCGCTTCCACTCTTGCCACATCTTCGCCGTCTACATCTCCTGGTCCGCCTCCTCCAGATGCCATGCTTTATGATCGTCTCGCTGAATCAGTCAAATCCAAGCTCAAACAGCTCGATGCCCCTGACCCTCGGTTCCTCAAATACGGCTCTCCACACCCTACTGTTAGGTCTCACACTCGTATCCTCTCTGCCCCTGAAACTCGCATCACCACTCTCCCTAACGGTCTCCGTGTTAATGAAAGAGGTAATTGGGCTATTTTACCTTAACTTGCATGTGTTTTATTGTATTGGAGGTGGATTTATATTTTTGTTGATTACTAATGTGGAAATTGCATACCTTTGGTCATGAGAAATGGGAAAATTTTTTGAAATTGTGAAATGAAGAAGAAGAAGAAGTAGTTATAAGTTATAATAGTATTTTGGATATTTAAATAAATAGTTTAATTAAAAATTAATTTTTTAAAATATGATTAATGAAAAAAATAAAAAATTGAATGGAATAATTTTATTATTTAAGGAAAATAAAATGTAAATATAATTTAATATAATTTTGAAAAAAATTAATTACTATAAAATTTTTATATTTTAATTTTGTTAGACTGGGAGATTTTTTCATTCATATTGTATCATTTTTACATTAATCAATATATAAAAATCAAATTTTGACTAAAATATCTTATTTATTATCTAAAATATTTTTATTTTCATTTTTTATCTCCACCTATTAAAATTCATTTCCCTTCATTTTTCTTTTTATCTAACAAATAATATCTCATTTCTTCTTATTTAAAACTCAGTCCTAACAAATAATATCAAATTAAAGATATTAGGCACTATACACCTAACGCTAAATGAGACTTCAATGATCTAGAGATTTTCCTCGTTTTACAAGCAAAGAAATTTCCACCAGCCTTAACAATAGTCTTATCATTGTTAACAACTTCACCCACATTAGCGATATATTCTTGTGATTCAGAAACATCATATACAATATCATAATAGATATTATCAAATAATGACCAAAAGCAGTCACAATTTTCCGAATTATCATCAAAAAATGATGTTGGCGATGGCATTTTGGACAGAGAAGGGACTAATTTATGGTAATTATCATTAGGGCCAACATCACGTTCGAGACAAAAATCAAAGTATTCGAGAAGAATGCCAGAGATCTTATGAAGGGCATACCAACTGCTGGGAACAGAAGTATCAAAGATGGTGAAGAGATCGGTGACAACAACATGAATGTTTTTGTTGCATTTAGCCTTCCAACAGATATTGCGAATGAGAGAGGAGAACTTGGTGCATATGCAAGCAAGACGAGCCCAACTGCGGGGATCATCTTTGAGTTTGAAGAAGATGCTGAAAACAAAGTCATCGGATAACTTTGAAAACATAATGACATCTGTCAAATTTTTAATTTTTTATGTATCATGCATCCAAAATATTCTTTTATAGAAAGTAAAATTGAAGAAGAAATCTTTTTGATATTTTATAAGAAAATAGTATTTATACAAGAAAGGCAACAGGTGAGAATTGAAATGAGTGTCTAACGGGTTGGAAAGAGAAGTGACACTAAATTAATGTGGCTTTGGATTTGTGAGAATCTATTGGTAATTAGTTATGTGCAATTTTGTATATGTGAATTAAGATTTATGCTTTCATTTTTAAGTTACAATAATTTAAAATTTTTGCGTTTGTATGTGAGAAAAAAGTTTTGGAGAAATTAAAGGGGTTTGGATTTAATTAATTTATATTTTAAAAGAGTTTAATTAATTTATATTGTATATTATTAAATTTGATGGTGATGGTGGTAGAGTGGTGTGGTGTAGTTTGATTTTATTTTGGTATGATTGAAATTAATAGCATTTAAATGAAAATTAAAATAAAAGTAAAGGGTATTATGATTTTTTTATATAAATTTAACGAAATTTTAATAAAAAAATTTTAAATTTTAATATAATTAAAATATATAAATTTTTTTAATAAAATATGACAAAATATAAAAAATTTTTAATAATTAATTTTTTAAAAATATATAAATCATTTAATATAATTTAAAAAAAATATAAAAATTTCATAATAATTAATCCTCCAATTAATTAATAAGTTGCCGTGTACATACGATGACGACGACGAGATGGTCCTTCATCCCCATGTTTTACTGATGGTGACACGGATACTGTGGTGGTCCCATCCGTAGGGTAGAGAGAGCAAGTATTGGATACAAGATCTATTTAACCAATGGAATTTTGACACGTAAAAAGAAGTGAATCAAATTCTTCAAAAAGAAGGCTTGCTGGGAGATGTTGCATTGGAAGAAAGAAAATAATTTTGGTTTTGGTGTTAGTTACGGTGACGTTGGGTCAGACAAGACTGTGATAGGGATAAATAGTGAGATGTCTGATTCTCTTTCTGACTTTGGTCACATACCAACTATATCTCTTTTAAAGTGTAAAAATACATATACTGTTTGAAACTTGATCAACAGAATTAGAAGATCGTTTACAGGGATTATAGAAATAGAAGATATAGTCATGGTTCAAATAGTTAAGACTGGGGTTATGTGACTAAAAAATTATATATTTCAATACCGGCTTTTGTAAACAGGGTCATAATATAGGTATATTTGAGTTTATTTGATGCATGATTTGGATTGTAATATTTGTCAATTTCATGCTTCAAACTTATAATCTGTAATGGTATTCTTGAAAATTTGTCATATATAAAAATCCGGAGCTAGCAAAACTCTGTTCCCAAAAATGTCATGAAACTGGAAAGACTATAGCTGGTGAATTTGGTGAAATTCATGCACAACTTAACAGGCCAAAAACCAGTTAATAGTGAAATTAAATTCTTATAGTTGCCTTATCATATATATAACCTGTGTCAGTTGTGTGAATTAACTTGCAAGCTAGCTAGCTCCAGGTAGTGTTATATTTATATTTGTTTTTAGTACATTATAATATGTTAATGTTCTCTCTTTTGTGTGTCAGGACTCAGAAGAGTCTGAACTAAGAAACCAATATGATTCATGAATTGTCATGGATCAGACTAAAAATCACTGAACCAATTTAAAAATAAAATAAAATTGTACAAGTTAATAATAAAAAAAACACACAGAAAACGATATAAAATAAAGTTAGTCAAATGACTATACAATACATACAAGAGCAGGCTCTCTCTACTCTCTGGCAATGCAAAGGTATCATATCAGAATCAGAAAAATACATTAAGGAATGGAAATGGGTGCCTTGTTTGCTAGGATTCTTCTGATTGTATTCTGCATATATATACACCGTAAACCTTGTGTCTTGTTTTTGGGAGAGCGGATTTAAACTTAAGTTTATTGTCCAGATTATATATTCATTTACCATTATACTCTGTTTTAGTGTGCAAAGATTGATTAAGTAACTTTTTTATTGTCTGAAGACTGTATATATATATTCAATTTTTTTTTTGTCATCATAAGAATTGAGCGAAAAGAGCAAAAATAAAATCATTATAACCCCTAGCATTTGCTCTATCTATGTCTCTCTTGTAAAAAATAAAAATTATTGGGTTGGGCTGTGATTAGGGGTGACATCGTTTCGATTTAATTAATATTAAATTAATATTTTCAATTTAAATTTTTTTTAAATCTAATCAAATTATCATTATAATTAAATTATTGGTTTTAATTCGATTTGATTTAATTTAAATATTTTCGATTTGTCAGTATCAAACTAATTTTTTTTTATAAATTATTATTATTTTATTATAAATTTAAGAAAAAATACGGATAAAATATTAATAATAAAAAATTTTTAAAAATAGTTCAATTTTATACAATTTAAGACTTGTCTATTTTATTAATTAACACACTCAAAATTTATATTTTTTTCTCAATGATTAGATTTTTATTTATTTATATTTAATTAATTTTCATAGATGATATTTTTTAAATTTTAAATAATATTAGATTAAAAAAAATATGATTGTATATAAAAAAATTAAATATATTTAATTGTAATATATATATATATAACTTCAATTTAATTCGGTTTAAAATCAAAGAAAAAAATATTTAAACCGCAAATCAAAACTAAATTTTTAATTTACTCTATTCTTTAAACCAAATCAAATTATATAAATTATATAATAATTAATTTTGATATAATTTAATTAGTTTAATTTAATTTAATTGATTCGGTCGGTTTAATTTTCACTTCTAATTGCGATATCCAAATATAATTAATAAAATTTAAATTATTTTATTTCATAACTGAATAAATAAATTGATGCAGTTTTTTTTTTCTTATTCGTTGGCGATTGTCAGAGTGTTGATATCTTGATTAAAATCACTCTAATAAAGCAAACTAATTCATTGAAATCAGTATATAGCAATATTGGACCACCACCTCAATTACATAACATTTGTTAAAGTTTAATATTTTATGAAATAACATATTGTTATATTATATATAACAAATAATTTGGTTTCTGAAGCTTTACTTCACTTCTAACTAATAGTGAACTACAATACACTTAAGTAGAGCTTAATTCGCTGCTAAATTTATATACGTGAATCTTCACTCTTAATGCTTAAAAAGAAAAAAGCAACTGCAAATAGATTATACACTTATATACACAATTTTTTTTTGGGTGCATGCATTAATTATCAGAGAATTATGCATTTGATTTGCTAATTGATATGTTAATTGTGGATTTGGGATTAATCTTAGGGAAAAAAATTGTTTTAAAAAATAACCGGTCCCAAGTTCCAATAACCGTCCGAAATTGTTAGAAAGATGTAATAGTGTGATGCCATGCATTTAAGGAAAGTTGATGTAAAGAAATGACAACTTGCATTATCACAAGTATGGTCAAATATCAGAAAATGATCGAGCTTTTAGATTAGATGTCTATGCCAGTGAGGCAACATAAACAAAATTGTGCATTTAGCGTATGAGGGAGTCCAAGATCAAGGGACCAATCAGTTGGCCAAAACAATGAATTTTCATGCTGATTTATGGCAATTTTCCACGTGTTTTTATAAAAAATTTTAACACAATTATTATTTTTTTATTCTCCATAGTTATATTATAATAATATTTACTATTTATAAAAATTTTAAATCAGAATTAAAAAAAAAAGAAGCTTTTTTAATGAAGTATATTAAATTATTTTTTAAAAATAATATTTAAATAAAAATAAATATTAATATTTATTTTAAATAATTATTGAATATAATAATAATTAATAATAATTTTAATAAACACCTAAAATAATCAGTTATTAAATAACATATATAAGTTATCAACTAACAATTAAACAATTAAATAAAAAAATAGCTTAATTTAAATTAATGTAGCTATTTCGTTTTCTTCTTTTAATTTACTCATAACAAGAAGAATTATATAGTAGTTAATTAATTCATAAATTCCATCTATGTTATCTGATTAATCAACTTATTCTGTTATTTTTCTAGTGCATGTCTATTTTTTTAATCATTGAAAAAATACTATTTACTCTTATTTTTTTTAATTTTTCTTCATTTTCTTTCCCAACGTCTCCTTCCTAAAATTTCTTGTTCGCCTATGGTTTTTAATAAATTCTTGAAAGTGTATATAAGAGTGTAGGTAAATAGATTTCAATTTACTTTATGAGATTTAATAAAATTAATAAAATAATATATTTATTTTGATAAAATTAACTTTTTAGTTTATAATAAAATATTATTTATTCTCATTTTTCTTATTTTTTCATTTTTTTAATTACCATAATATCTCTTTCCTAAAAATCATGTCCGTCTATATTTTTCATTAAATATTTAAAAATATATACAAGAGTGTTGTAAATAGATATCAATTCACTTTAAGATTTTATCTTAAATTCTTTAAAATTATGTTTAGATATATAGATTTGGATTTGAAATTTTATATTTTAAATATATGATTTGAAATTTATAAATTTGTAAATTTTTTATTTGAAGAGGGTAAAAAATTTAAAATTAAAAAAAAAATTGAGATTTTAGATTAAAAATAAGATAATAGATTTGAAATAATTAGATAAAAAAAATTTGAAATATTAAAATTTTTAAAAAAATTTTAATTAAATATAAATTCATTAAATTTTAATAATTCAAAAAAAATTTAATTCAAATTCAAATTCATAAATCAAATTCTTATGATCCAAATCAACCATAAAATTAATATCAAATTCTCAATTTTATATACCACCATTGATGCTTTAATATTTATGTTATGAAGTTATAAGATTTTTGTCATTCTAAATAATTAATATTTAGGACTTAACATTTATTTTTTAATTAAATAAATAATAAAATTTTTTTAGTGAGTCTCACGTGCGACTGATGGTGGGATATCATCTGACACAGAAAAGACCATTTCTTTACCAGGTCGGTCAAATTTCTGTCAATCATTAAAGCCCTTGACGAATCTCGATAGCAAATCTCCAATTTCAGGATCCTGATGCTATCTTGTCCCCACTTGCTTCACTGGCGCGTAACTTTTTCTCCACGTAAAGCAATTTAAACCCGCGATCAAAATTCTCAGACAATGTTCTCTTAGCTCTGTAACTCCATTAACAATCAGAACCCAATACACAGAGATCAAAAGCATGTACAATACGTGTTCTTGTTCATCGACAGCAGCCGATCAACACCGTTCATCAGATGAAATCTCGCTTGTTCTTCATCAGATTTTTCTCCATTCTAATAATTCTACTTCTTCTTCTTCGACCTCGTCGTCTTGCTACTCTTTTGTAGCTCACTCTGGTCCACAGACTCAGTCATTTGCAGCGCCACTCTCTGTCTCGGTTCATCCTCACCGTTCATCCGGATCAATGGTGGGTTTGGATTCGGGTGATAGAGTGAACGTTGGTTTTTTCTCGGAAAATGTGAGAGGACGAACGTTGGCTAATGCGTCGTCTTTGTCAATTGGTGGAACTACTAGCGAGAATGAGACAGATGAGTGCGATTGCGAAAGCGAGGTACTATGTTTTTGTTTGCTCTGTTTTTTATTTTCTTTTTAAGCTTTGTTTGGTTGCAGAGAAAATGTGGGGGCAATTCTTGATTGCAGGAGGGTCTAGAAGCTTTGGCAGAGGAAATACCAGCAAAACCAGCTCCTCCTCGTAGTTCATCAAAGAGAAGCAGAGCTGCAGAAGTACACAATCTGTCGGAAAAGGTTGCTTTTTTTTTTTTTTTAATTTACTGGATGCTCTCTTTTAGTCTGTTCATTTAATGGGTTCTGCTTTGTGGGGTTTGTTGAGCAGAGGAGAAGGAGTAGAATAAATGAGAAAATGAAAGCGCTTCAAAATCTTATTCCAAATTCTAACAAAGTATGTATTCATTTTTGTATTTTGATTTTATTATGTGTTTTTTTTTTTTGTTTATGGTAACATAAATTGATTGGTGTACTTCTTCATTAATGGCAGACTGATAAGGCTTCAATGCTTGATGAAGCAATTGAATACCTGAAGCAGCTTCAGCTTCAGGTACAGGTTTGTTGCATCTTTTTTCATTTAGTATTAAAAGTTTCATTTAGTATTAAAAGTTTCATTGCCTATTTTATGCCTTATTAACGCACATTGCCTATTTTATGCCTTATTAACGCAATGCTGTACTGTGGTGGTTGGTTGACATTCAAGATCAACAATTGAGTAAAAAATATTGAAAATTTTTGCATTGGCAGGAATTGTGAACCATTCATAAGAATATATGTATAGTTGTTCATTTCACATGCTTTTGTGCTGGTATCTAAATATTAGGAAGAGTTAAAATTTATATTAGAATATTATTTGACTAGCTCAATGCAATGGAGCTAGTTAAGATGGACTACTGAGTGATGGTGTAATTCAGGGATCATAAATTCTCATTCTTCATAACTAGCTATGGTGCTTACTACTTTCTTTTGATACGAGTCTATCTGTTTTTATTTGTTCAGTGAGATGGAAAAGTCAGAACAATGTCTTAAATTTATAGTCCCTAATGGAAGTTCTTCCACATATTGGTTACTTTCCAATGTGAAAAGAAGCAAAGTAAATGTTACTGTTTTGGTTGTCATGGTGCTACATATTTTGTGGAAGATCCCCAACTAACTATCTGAACAACTTGTACTGAGATTATGTGATTTACTGCAAGGGTTGAGACATGCTTTTGCTCTTTGGAATTCACTATTTTAATATAACATGATCAATTTATCCGTTAAAACTTCATTTTGAGCTTCATCCCAAAAGTATTTTATATTCCTCCTCTCATAAAAACGGTAGAACTAGTAGGGTGAGCAGAAAAAAAAAATTGAAGCTAGGAGAGATAATATGAAACCAAGTTTGTTTCTGAGTTGCTAATATAATGATTTGCATTCCAGATGTTATCAATGAGAAATGGAATAAGTTTGCGTCCAATGTGCGTACCTGGACTGCTGCAAATCCAACTCTCTCAATTCAATCTGGAATTTCACGAGGAAAGTGGTCCACAGCATATGAATACAACATGTAGTCTTCCTCTAAACCAAGAGAACCAAGAACAAATTATTTTTGATCTTCCAATGCAATGTTCTGTCTCAAACCAGCTATCAGTACCCAATATAATAAATTCAGAAACCCCATTTGGTGTGGAATCATCAATCCAGGCTCACTATGGCCCTTTCCCACTTCGCATATCTTCTGAGGTAAGTTTGACGATGGTCCCTATTGAGTAACATTGCAAGTGGATTAACTATGTTACATGCCTGCAGTTGAAAGAAATTTGCAGGGAAGATGTTCTGCCACACCATCAACTTAGTGTAGATCATTCAGAAAGGACTAGATCAGGTACTGCTACCACCATGCCTACATTGTTTGGTGAACAGTAAGCCGATTGATCATAGTGTTGGACTGATGCCTCTTCTATAGAAAATTTCATGTCTCTTACAGTTGAATTTATTGAAAGTTGATCTATCACATTAGCACAATTTGACATATCAGCTCTTTGCTAGAACTTGAAATGGGAGTCATGGATACAACACCACTTCAGTTTGATGCTCGAACATCTAATTTGAAGGGCAGCAGCTCTTTAGGCACATGCATGATAGGAAGAGACCAAAGTGAATGTATATTCTTAAAGAATATAGAAGATAATCTTATAATTTCCCCAAACTTGCAAGGGTAAATGTAGTTTCACAATTTTTATCATTATGCGTCCATATAATTGTTCATGTCTTAATTTATCTTGCCATTATGCTTTTTACCAGGATGCGAACAGAAAGAAGTACTTCCATTGATGAAATTAAGATAGAAAGACAAGGCATTTGAAATGAAGAATCCTACATTTTGGTGTAGCTACAATACAATGCTTTCCAGCTTTTGTTTTCACATTAATCTTGGGATCAACTTGAAATTATACTTTTGGACATGCATCCAGCTGTGGTTGAGCAGAGTTAGTGTATGCATACGTGGAAGAAGACTAACTGCAAAATTTGTTAGATATGCCCAAGTTGTTCACATTAAGAAATGCAATGTATATGAATCATTTTAACAAAATCTGCAGCTTAAAGCTGATTGAAAGGCTAGGTAAACTATTTTCTATCTTTAAACACTTGGTTATGTTCTTGTTAATTAGCTAGCAATTACATATTGGTCTACCATTTCTTGTCAAATCAAATATAGAATTTTAATCCAACAGAAAGTGAAACAAAATGAATGAACTTATTGTCCTTTTCGATTGAAATTTATTTTAACAGAATCTGCTACTTATATTTTCATTTTTGGGTCATTGTTGAATGTCAATGTTCTTTCCCCTCCAACACTTTCCATATGGAGTTATGGACCAAACTAGACGTTAAGAATTTTGGGTTGACTAGAAAGTAAACTTTACGTCTAGGACCGATCCATTTTTCCTTCTTCATATTCAAGAGTCTTTTTCTTGTCAATTGAGTTGCTTTGAATCTATATATATATATATATATATATATTTTTAAATTTCAATTGTATCTAATAAAATCAAATTAAAAAAAATATTTAAAAAAAAATTAATTTAAATAATTATTTTTACTTTTTGGTATCACATCTCAGTTCTTCTTTGAATTTGAATTTAATATATTTTTATTTTTTAATCAAATATGAAAATTATGTTTTATGAAAGAAAAATTATAAAAATCTATCTATATGGGAGAGATAAAAGAGAAGAAAGGCATAAGGTAAGAAAAATTATAAAAAACATTAGTTTTTATGTACATTAATATTAAAATATTATTATCTTTCATGTATTAGATATAATTTGTATTTTTAAAATTTAATTATAATTGAAAATTCACTTAATTTTTTTTTTAACAAGGCATAGGAAAAAACAGCACCAGCACCAAGAAAAAAATAATAATAAAAGCAGCAAAACCTTTGTGTCTGATGCATATGCTTAGTTGGCGTTTTCATGAGGCCATAATGCCCCTATTATCCCCTGATGTTCAATTTTTAGACCAGTCAATGAAGGTTTGCTTCTTGGACACTTGTGAGTTGTGACTTGGATTCTGTCATTTTAGCCCTATATGTTCAAATATGACAGGACAAACATTTTCAACTTTCACCCAAAATTTATTTCAATTTTATTTTAATAATATTTAGGGTCAACAAAATTGATGTCAGTACTTAGACGTATAATGAAAAAAATGCAGAGTTACTTTGTATCTAACCCAATATAGGGTGTTAATAAAATAACACATTTATTTTTAATAAATCATATTTTTAATTAAAAAAAAAAAAATTGGTAAACTCGAAATTACTTTTTTTTAAAAATTTATCTTCTATCTTACTGTCTTATGTAATTAGAGTGGTAATTAATCAATCAAAGAAACTTGTCACATTATGGGTTGAGTTTCAATATGCAAAATATTAAAAAATTTTAAAATTCTAATTAGTCTGATTCTCAATTTGATCCTTTAAGTGTCCGTTTGACACAACTTATAAAAAAGAAAAAGTAATTTTTTTAAGTGAGAATATGATTTTGACTCAATTTATAATGTTTGGTAAATATTAAAATTAATAAAAATAATTATTTGAATAGCTAAAATTCAACTATTTGAATAAGTTAGAAATTAAAGTTTTTTAAAATAGCTGAATTTTAGATTAAACGCGTAGATGATTTTAAAAAATTAGTGGACAAAAATATTCTAATGAATTTATAAACAGTTTTTATATTGTATTTTACCAAACACAAACACAAACATATAGTTAATTATTTTTGGAAATATCATTTTTAGAAATAAAATTTTTTCTATAAAAAAAATTATTTTCATAAGCTGTGCCAAACTAAGTTTAAGTATTTTGTAAAAGAAAATTATTAGTGTAAAATAATTATTCAAATAATATAATCACCTTTATTATTATTAATTATTACTATTACATTATATATAAATTTTCATTCAATTTAATTTTTCATAAATATAAAATAATTTATACAAAAAATAAATAAAATAAATGGACGAGGAAATTTTTATTTTCCTTTTTGAGGATAAAATGGACAAGGAAAGTAAACAAATTTAATACTGTTCTAGATTAGAGTTGCGAGAGACACGTCGAAGTCGAACATAACTAATCGGAAATTCTCTGTACCTCTCAAAAGTTTGTTCTTTTCACTATTGAAATAACCGAAGAAACTTCGCTCTTCTCTTCGTCTTCTTCATTTATAACTCTTCCTATATATATCTATACGTGTTTTGCTAAGCAAATAACAGAACAGAACTAAAAATCAAAGCCAATTTTTGAATTTTTTTTTTTTTAAATCACTAGAGAATCGATATGGAGGTGAAAGCTAATGGTCCTAATGGAGACAGCCTCAGTTTCGATTTGGGTCGGATACCGGATGGCCCGACCAATCCTATGGTTACGCCTCTGTTAACCGATCTTTATCAGTTCACCATGGCCTATGCTTACTGGAAAGCCAGCAAGCATCAAGAGCGAGCCGTGTGAGTGTTTTTATTTGTTTTTGCTTTTTTGTCTATCTGTTTGGTTGCTAAGAAAATCAGTTATTTCAGTTTCTAATACGGTTAGTTTGAACTTCGTATTCTGAATTCTTCAGGTTTGATTTGTATTTTCGGAAGAATCCTTTTGGTGGTGAATATACGATTTTTGCTGGATTAGAAGAATGTATAAGGTTTGTTGCTAATTTCAAATTCACCGAGGAAGAGATCGCTTTCATTCGTGAAAGTTTGCCTAGTACTTGCGAGGTGAATGGAACTATCAAACTGATTTTTGAATCTTAGAGTTAATAATAACACTTGTTTGCCAATTCTTGCTATTGTTGGAGAAGTGTTTTTTAGATCATGCTCTGCTGTTGATTTTGTATGTAAATAGCTGTCTAATTGTTTACTGTTTATTTTAGGATGGCTTCTTCAATTATCTTAGAGGACTTGACTGTTCTGAAGTTGAATTGTATGCTGTTCCGGAAGGAACAGTTGTATTCCCAAAGGTTCCTCTGCTACGAATTGAAGGGCCAATTGCTGTGAGTAACAATCTTGTTTTTGCTCTATAATTTTTTTTTGGCTGTTTGTGATGTTTGCGTGTTTTAACCTATACTTTATTTGAAGTAGATTTTAAATTTTCAATGCTTATGTTCCTTGTTTTAGGTGGTTCAATTGCTGGAAACTCCACTACTGAATCTTGTTAATTATGCATCACTAGTGACAACAAATGCAGCCAGGCATCGATTTGTTGCTGGAAAATCAAAAATTTTACTTGAGTTTGGGCTTCGACGGGCTCAGGTTTTCAATATTTTTTTTTCTTTTATTATTATTCACGAAGTGCTGAACCAATTACACTATGAAAAAGATCTCTTTATTTTACATATAGGGTCCTGATGGTGGAGTAGGGGCATCAAAGTACAGTTATATTGGAGGATTTGATGCAACAAGGTAGGTTCTTGTATAAATTATTTTGCATTGTACATTGCTGTTTACTTCCATTGGATGGATCATTATGTTTTTTCTCATGTTCCTTCTAATGATAAAATGATCTTGACAGTCAGTTGATGTTTCTTGAATCCAGATTTAGCTATCAATGTTGAGAGAATAGATTTAATTGAAATATGATTCTCTAATATAGTAATGTTTTTTTAGTGTCTGTTTAAAATTTGAGCATTTGAATATTTTTAATAGAATTCAACCTAGCTGGCTCAGGTGATATTATGTTTGTTGGGGATGGAGTCTTACCTACCACGTAAAAAAGATGAAACAAAGAATTTATTTTTCAAAACCAAGGAATATGCATTGGTTTACTTGAAACATTTGTTTCCAAAAGATAAAAGGAAAATGATAACCTGCTGTCTCATGGATCATTAAGAGATAGTCTGAATTGACAATATGTTTGGTGATGAAAATGTAAAATCTGAAGGCTCGTCGAAGTTACACATCCCATTGATTTTCTCAGTTAAACAATTAGATCTGGAATCTCTTTTCTTTATTAGTGGTAAAATGTGGCACTGTGTTCTTCCAGACAGGAGTTATCTTATATCCTTAATAGTTTCTTTTGTACATAGATTGACAATACCCAGGTGTGGTTTTTGTTTGATTCAGTTAGCTTTCATAAGAAAGAGAGCCATCATTTCTTTAATCATCATTTTCATTTGTGTCATCATGATTACAACGTAGTCTATGGAGACAATGCTCACTCTTTGGTGGATCTGGAGTTCATTTGAGCTTTTACTACCTTATTCTAATTCTTCAAGTTTTTGATTTGGCTGATTTTGATATGTGCAACACTGCAATTTTTTGTGTTTTGATAGCAATGTTGCAGCTGGGAGGTTGTTTGGGATACCTCTTCGTGGGACACATTCTCATGCTTTTGTTAGCTCATATATGGTTGGTAATCCTCATGAGCAACTTGAGACATCTTTATTTTGTTGTTATGATGAGTAATTTCAAAGCACAGTAGTTTAAAATGACACAAATTTATTAATATTTGCTTTGAAGTAACATTTTAGTTTATGATGGCATAGCAATTCTCTCTCTCTCTCTCTCTCTCTCTCTCTCTCTCTAGTTTTTTAGATAAGAAAATGAAAGAAATGAGTGTACGACTATGAATGATAGGAAATCCTCCTATAATTCAAAAAACAACTAGCAATGATAAACATAATCAACACGTCTCAAATAACCAACATTTGCTGTTGTGTGTTCTTATAAGTAGTGTGGTTATTTTTCTCGTTTTCTTCCATCTGGAGCCTTTAATTGGGACTTGATGTTGAAACTTCAGTCTTAGTATATACTGCAATTTCTTTATACTAATGGTTATGGGTTTTAAACATGTCTATGTGCATGAAAGATTATATGTTGATATATAACAGTTTATGATATTATTTCTTGATTTGGGTTCACTCTTTTACCTGATTTTTCTCCTTATTTGCAGAGCCTTGATGAGATTGTGGAAAAATCACTCCAAAGCTCTGACGGCTCAAGTAACTGTGACGATTTTGTCAGTTTGGTTCAGACATGGTTGAACAAAATTCAGGTGTCATGCGTTGCACTTTTAGATTAATATTATTGGTTAACAATGGTCCACATTATCTTTGTTTAAAGCCAGAGATGACTAAGTTAACTCATTGCTTTTAGTAAAAAATGTTTGCCTAGTGAACACCAATATGGGCTGTTCCATTTACTCTGTATCGCTCTCGTTGAATAAAGTTGAGCCATAATGTACTGCATTTTGGCGGGTAACTTGGCATGAGCAGTGAAAAATGTCCAGTTCTCATGCTCCTAGCTTTGATTTTTTAATTTCCTTAGTTATGCAGTTGCACACCATAAAACTTTTGATATAACCCGTGGTCTGGCAGATGCAAATGAGGTCTTTTATGTGGCTTGGAAATTTTTTAAACATAATTTATCAAGTTTGTCGTAGATAGTATGGAACTGTGATGGCAATGAGACTCTTGTGTTAATCTTAGACAATTTCTTGGGGTTAGCATATATCTGGCTCTTCTTTTATAGAAAGACAAAAGAATGTGATCCCAATTTTGATGGAAGTTCAGAAGTAGATTATTTACATTTTAACACCTAATCCTAAGAGTACAAATGTCAAGCTTCTCTTGTTTAACGTTGTTCTTTCTTCTCCTTTTTTTTTTAATATAATTTTTTGTACAGTTTTTTCTTATGTATATTGCGAGCGAATTGTGTACATAATGGCTTGATCCTCAAAAGTACAAATGCCAAGCTTCTCTTCTTTATCTTTGTTTTTTCATTCTTTTTTCTTTGGGGAGTCTTTAATGTCTATTTTTCATTTGGTTAATATTGTACCTCATATGCAGTGGTCAAGTTCATTGGGTGGCCTTTTTGGTGAGACTAATCTAAGCGAGTTAGCAGCTTTCACCTCATATGCCCTGGCATTCCCAAATAATTTTCTAGCTCTTGTAGACACATATGATGTGAGTGACTTTTCATATAAGCTTTTTATTATCCATTGCATGGATGGACCTATCTGCCTTAACTCTCTTTCTGCTTCCTAAACAAGATGCCTTTTTTCTTGTGCTTTACTGTTATGATTTGTTAATAGCTAGTTGAAGTTGTGATTCTTAACTTTGAATATAAGGCTGAAAGATGAAACTTGACTTGCAAATTAACTTGATGTGAAATCTCTCTCTCTCTCTCTCTCTCTCTTGCATAAGTACATACCTGGCACAAATAAGCATATTTCACACTAGGGTGCTCAATTTATTTTGTGGCTGAATACTTAATTTTGATGCATTTAGCTGTAAATGCTCAAATGAAAAGTGAAATTGAGAGAAGTTAAATTATAAAGCTGGCATTTCTTCCGAAAGTTAATATAATCAAAATTATTGTGTACTTCAGTATCTTGCATTGCCAATAAAGACAGTTTTATAGCTGTTAATCATTACATTTACACCACACTATCAACGTCTATTTTGTCAGGTTATGAGGAGTGGAATCCCCAACTTTTGTGCTGTTGCTCTAGCACTCAGTGATCTGGGGTAAGTCTGTAAGCTTATTAGTGTATTTGCATTTTTTCCATGTAGCATTTTTCTCATATGATCATGGGGCTGAATAATTTGTTAACCTTGTTGATTTTCACTTGGGCAACTGTATTTCTCTCTTGTTTCGCTTGGCCTTTTACTCTTATGCAATAATTATTCAGTTTTTGGCAGGCTGAATCAGCGTAATGATGAAAATTATTATAATCAAATTCAGTTACCTGATGGATAAACATGATATGTACATTAATCATTTCAGGCTTAAGTTTGTTCTATTAAGCCTGTGATGCTTCAACTTTGCATATTCCTTATAATATGATATTGTCTCTGCTTTTGCTAATGTTTCCATTTTGAAAAACTTACCTCTATATGCATGTCACACATCCCATATTCCACATGCTGTTCATCTTTGCCTGTTGTAATGTTAGTCAGAGATTCTAGTGTCTTTCTTTCATCTCCATAGTCCGTACATCCCAATCACTTTACCATCGCTGATTTTGTCCACATAATTAAACACTTATTTGTACTAAGTTTTCATTAGTGAGTTTAGATTCTGTACTGTGCAGCTACAAAGCAATGGGCATTAGGTTGGACTCTGGTGATCTGGCATATTTGTCATCTGAGGCCCGGAAGTTCTTTTGTGCCATTGAGAAGGAATTTGGAGTTCCTGGATTTGGAAAGATGAGCATTGCAGCTAGTAATGATCTAAATGAGGAAACTTTGGATGCTTTAAACAAACAGGTTATCATTCTACCCAAAGATGTTTGGAGCATACTGCATCCTTTTGCTATTTTGAACTTAATCAAAGCATTACATTTTATTAATTTAAGGCAGCAA
Source organism: Aleurites moluccanus (assembly GCA_948193065.1). Classification (NCBI taxonomy): domain Eukaryota; kingdom Viridiplantae; phylum Streptophyta; class Magnoliopsida; order Malpighiales; family Euphorbiaceae; genus Aleurites; species Aleurites moluccanus. The sequence goes on along the minus strand of CANXYC012503451.1, from coordinate 8,153 downwards.
TATTACAACAGTTCCACTTTTGAAATTTGTGCTGTATTGCATTTGCTCATACATACACTGCTTCTAAGCAGATAAGGATATCTCTTGATCAATCCAAAAAAAAAAAAAAAGAGGAAAGCATGGGTGGCTTAATGATGGTAATTGGATTGATTCTATTATCTACACAGGGTCATGAAGTAGATGCGTTTGGAGTAGGCACCTATCTTGTCACTTGCTTTGCTCAAGCTGCTTTGGGTTGTGTCTTCAAACTTGTTGAGATAAACAGTCAGCCTCGCATCAAACTTTCTGAAGATGTTTCTAAGGTTGACCACAGTTTTTATGAACTTGTAGCGAATTTAATTTTCTTAAAAACGATTTGTGATGTTTTTCCTTCCATTTTATTTGTTCTAGGTCTCTATACCATGTAAAAAACGGTGTTACAGATTGTATGGCAAGGAAGGCTACCCCCTGGTGGACATAATGACTGGGGAAAATGAACCATCTCCAAAGGTGATTCATCAATCAGTTGATTTTGTTTTTTGGTGTGTTCTAATGCTTCTTTAAAGACAAATATCAGCATTCTTATTCATATTGGGTTTGATAGTTAAGAATATGCTATTTGAGATGTCAACTTGAGCAAATTTATTAAAGAATTTTCCATGGAGAAAGCTTAAAAGTCAGCTTTCAAAATCATTGATTTACTCCTGATATGATATTTTTAATGCCAACAAGTGTTGGAAATATAAATAAAGGGTGTTGACATGCAGCTTATGATAAGTGAAGGAAATGAAGTGTTTTTTGTTTTCTTTATTTTGGGATCCTTGAAATAAGGCATTGCACAAAACTTCTGTTTATGAGTTAAACTTTCTGCAAATTTGTTTTCTTGGGAAGGCTGAAAGCAAAATAGCATTCACTGCTTGCTCCATCCTTATTGTAACTATATTGAAATCATGAGAATGGCCTCATGTTATTGTTATCTGAATTTTCAGGTGGGAGAACGGATGCTATGTCGTCATCCTTTTAATGAATCCAAGAGAGCATATGTGGTTCCCCAGAAGGTCGAGGAGCTTATGAAGTGTTATTGGCCTGGGAGCTCAGGTGGGGTTTTTGTTTATGATATGTTTAGGGAAAAAATGAAGGCATAGGGGCCGGTTTTGTGTAGAACACTTGCATCTTCAAACAACTGATGCACATAAGTTGATGCTATTATTTTCTAGAAATATTGCAAAATATATTATGAAACTGGTTTAGCAGTTAGGATCGAGTTTTGAGTACTCAAATTATCATATGCATCAACATTAGCCTACTTTGAACTTGTAGGAAGGCTTTCCAGCACTTATGAGTACACTTTGCCACAGGTACAATTAATTTTCAGTATCTAATACAATTCTTATGTTACTTCTTGAAGGTAAAGCCAGAGAAGAACTGCCTTCTCTAAAGGACATTAGAGAGCGATGTATCAGGCAGCTCGAGCAAATGCGGACTGATCATATGAGAAGGCTGAACCCAACACCGTACAAGGTACTACATCTATCAATTTTTTCCAAAACATTATTATCTCTAAAATAAGATGGTTAAAACTATAGGAATGTTTTCCTTGATGTCCAACAGGTGAGTGTAAGCACTAAATTGTATGACTTCATTCATTTTCTATGGCTCAATGAGGCGCCCGTTGGTGAGTTACAATAAGGATGCGCAGATGTATTTGCATGGAGTATTGTACAAAATGCAGGTCAAGTAATGATTCCAATAGAGTTAGAGGAGCTTAATAGTCAGCACAAAATCTACAGATAAGCATCTGCACATTAGCTTGTACCTGATTTTGGGTTGGAGATGCAATTTGTTTCCTGAATAATCAATAAAATAATTGATTTGTCGTCTTTGGTTCAAAATTCAGTTCTATTTCCCATTTTTCAGCTCAACAGAGTGAGTACTTGGTATTTTAAGACTCCAACTCTGACTGCAATTGGAGCCAATCCTTTTGCAGAACTCAATCCATAATATTGGATTCTATAACAAATATTAGATAAGATTTTACAGTCCCTTGTTACAGAAGCCCATATAATTTGTGGGGAAAAAGAGTAGAAGATAGGTCTCACCTAATAGCCAATAATACCTTTGGATTCAATTATAAAAAAATGGCACACTTGAAATCACGAGGTAGGCCTGTCGAAGGACTGGTTCCGAATCAATATGGATATGATAATTAATTCATTATACATCCAAATCCAAAAAATACACGAACCAGAACCAGTTGCAACCAACTGAAAATTGGCTGAACTGGCTAGCATTAATAGTTCTCATTTAGAATCAGCCGGAATCTGGACTGAAATTGGGCTAGAATCAGCCTAACAGGCCGATCATAAGGTAACTACTCCACTGGAGTTCATTAACGATAACTTTATAATTGATAATCACTTAAATAACAGCAAATAATGCTAAAACAGACGACTGATTTTACAGTTTTGCTTTGCTATTACAATTGAATTTTGATGTAAATAAAAGAAACCAACATTCAGTTGTACATATGTGTAAATTCTGTGAAGCGGGAACAATCTGACTTGGATTTAAGCCAATATTTACATTATTTGGCAGCTCAAACTGTAACAGTTAGATCATTCAACTGTACCCATCCATATGCACATCGATCCTTAATTTTTTGCACTGTCGATAGAGCTAAATCTACCACTGGCCGAACTTTGCTCAACTCTTTCTCTAGTGGTATTCTTGTGCTGGCTTCCATCTGCAAATAATTGACCATAAACTTTATTCGTGATGTGGCAAAATCTTAATCTGTGCATTCGGTTCTGCCTAATTCATAATCAAATAAAAAGATCACAAGAGACGAAATAACCTTTTCAGTGCAACGTACAGTGTCCAATAGATAGCAGAAGTATGAAAGCTGCTTATACAGATCTGCTTCTTTGTACTAGATGAAACACATTTTGTAACAAATTTTCTCAGTAACTAGAAATAATGCACATGAAAAAGTTTCGGGAAAACTTATGAAAAATACCATGTGCTAAATTAATTGCTTTGATGCTCAAGTAGTATAGCTTTTTGCATCATTTTTATGACCATATAATCATTCATTTTAATCCCATTTAGACTATTATCAGTAAAATTAGAACTTAAAATGGTATCCCTATATGACCTAAAATCACTCATGAAATTAAATGCTTAACTAATAATATTCATGATTTCTAATTCTGGGATAAAAATTTCCACAATAAAATTGTATCTTAGAAAGAAAAAATTGTTGATGTGGCACTATTTGATATCGCATGGTAATTTATGTAGCTACCGACTGGATAATGCTCCAGTTTAATTGTGATTTTATAACATGCAGATGGCATACAAGTGATGGAATTAAATCTTTATAATGCTAAAATGATGCAAAAGAAAAAGTCTCTGTTTGAGGTTAGAACATGAGATGAAACCTTTCTTATAAGATGCCCATTACAGCGAGGATAGTTTGGGCAAACGGTTCCTCTTTCTGAATCACCAATGAGCCGCAAGTTGAGACTGCACGTAGTATGTTTGCAAGTTTCATCATCACACTGAAAAAGAGGGAAACTGATAATGAGACAACTATCAAGAACATCAATGGTACCAAGTAGCCCAACATTCTGGACAGTAATTTGCGATTAGTACAATACCATCATTAAGCCCTTATAATACATAGAAACAAACCCCTCTGCTTGCCTTTTGACCTGAAATAGACATGATCATTGACAGAAGTCTCAATATATTTTGATTAAAAAATTTATAACATTGGTTGTATCATGTCACTCAAGTTCTACTCATGAAAAATTTCAATAAACGAATGTAGAAATCAATATATCACCTGGTTTGCTATCATTGCAGGAGATATTCTACCCATATCCCCTTCCTCTGGACATTTAGGACAACGCATTCTGCGCCAAAAATTGGACATAGATTCCTCTACTTGTGGTTCCATTGACTTCTCGCTGATTGACATACTTATGGAACTGAAGATAGCAGGACATCCAAAAGTACCAGAGCAGCTGGGACATGACAAAATCAGTGGCTCACAACTCCGATATCTGCAATTCATTTCAAGAAAATGAAAGTGGGAAAATGGATGTGAAAAAGCCATGTTCTCATGCTATTGTTCCAGACATAATTATATATATAATAACCATTGTTTTCAAAATGTGTTAACAAGTTCTTAAGAATATGCCTTTGACATAGAAACAATAGCTACACTTTTGCAAAACAGATAGTAGAAGCACAATCGTGGTCCATGTTAACATGAGAAATAATTACCTCTCCTCGTCATTGACAGCAAACACAAGTGAATTTGAAGGATCATTGCTGATGGATTCACTTGATTTACTTTGGAACTGAAAAATCATTAAAACAATGTAGGATTATGCCACAGAAGGGGATATCAGTATACCACCACTCAAAACCTGATTCAGAAGGGTGTATTTACCTTGGATGAGTCAAGGCCCAAACAATCAGCCAAACGCTCTGGGCTTGTTCCCTGAATTGAAGAGCATAGACGAGATATCACAGGATGAATTTGTTGTGACAAGTAGTAATCTATGTCAATCATCCATTTCCCATTATCTGTTTTTAATTCATCAGGATGTCTAGCACGCTGTGCAATTCCTGTCAAACTTCCTGAGGAAGCACCCTGTTTAGGAAAGGGGGGAAAAGTATGAAGAACGCTATTTCAAACTTACAAAAAGTATCATATGCTTTTCTTTTGCTGACTAATAATTCCACAGAAATCAGAACTACATCTCACACCTGCTCGCAGCAAATGATATATGGTACAGTGTCACCAGCAGAGCAACCAGTGGTATAGCCGCTTTGTTTCAATCTTAATGCCACCTAGAAAATGGAAGGACAGAAGTAGAAGTTTATGCAATTTCTTAAACAAAAGACAAAAAACTAAATAAACATGATTGGATATCTCATTAATGACAGTAACAAATTGTTTGTCACTCACTAGAACATGAGGTTGATTTTTGGCATCGGGATAGGCTTCAGGCGGTTTAGTCAATGTCTTTGTAATAACATATTTCTCCAGTGCTACTTGTCCATTCCTCATGTCCTCCTGAACCTGTTAAATATGCACAATTATTAGCAACCAGTTGAGCTCTTCAATTACAAAAGTGAGCAAATCTAATATCTGAATTCTGAAGCACACGTGCCCTAAATTGCCGAAAAAACAAAAAGAAGAGGTATCCCACTTAGTTCAACAGATATACAATTGCAACATAAGAGGAGAGATTCATTTTCAAGAGAAGTTGATAATAAAGTTACTATACCGAAGGTCCATAACCTCTTAAAAACTCAGAATGCCTTTCCCCTGTTGATCAGCAATAATCAAATGAAACTAGACTCGTACAATCTCACTGACGTCTTCACCTCTCATCATTTACCTAGCATTTTACCCATAATAACAATGATAAGATAAAAAAAATATAAGTTTACCTTCATAAGAGAGTTATGAATTGATTCAACTACGTCCTCGCATGACCTGTGACCATGAGAACCAAAGACATGACAAAGGAACTTCAATAATTTTTCTTGATCTCAATGCGGGTAAAAAGCCAAAATGACTATATAAAAAGAAGATAGGGGGACACGGGGGAAAAGACTGGCAAGCAGTTGGTAATGGCATAACATACCCCTCAGACAAGATCTGAGACAGGCAGAAGTCTCCCAATTCCTTTGATAGCAAACTCCAGTCACGGCGAACCATGTCAAGGCCTTTCCGTTCAATAACCTGCACAAAGAAAATTACTTCACTGACTTTTTTCAAGGGAAAGTAAAAAAAAAAAAAAAGATGTGAAAAATATTTTCAAAAAATACCTCATATGGTGTCCCATCCTTGAACTGCAATTTGACAGCCGCATATTTTTTCTTCTTGAGAAGTAACATTCTCTTGTACAAGCCATCAAGATCAATTTCTAAACATCTATACTTCTTGTTAACCTAATAAAAAGAGCAAGTTACATCTTGCATATAGCAGCACAGAATATAATAACAATGACAACTTTTTTTTTTTGCTTCTCATATGAGCTCCAAACACTTCATGATATTATACCTTGGCTGCACAAGATGTTGTAGGCCTCTATAAAACTGTTCTTTACAATATAAAATATATAATTTTCAAGCTCAAAAAATACAAAAATAATTTTTGATGCCCTTATATTCAATGTAATATATATATTAACCATTATCTTGCACTTCATTGAAAACCACTATCTTACCTCCTGGATGACTTTCCCTGCAATAGCTTTTGCTTTTGTGACATCATCTAGTCCAGTATAAATCATTATTGAATCTGTATCACCATATATGACCTGCCATGTGAAACATAATGCATTCCTCAAGAACTGAATATGTTAACAACTCAATGAGAAAATGTAGACATGAATATTAATAAGTTGTTGTATAACGGACTACCTATCACATTATATTATAACAAGACTTACCTCCAAGTTCAAATTATTTTGAACAAGATCCACAGTACTCTGTAGAATCTCCCTCCCCTGCACGGAAATCAAGAGATATGCTCAATATTTACAAAACATTTGGTGTCAAATCCAGTTTCTTCATCCTTATAGAGCAAGATGTTCCCCAGAATTTCATCAAAATAAATATATATCTTACTTGTAGAGTTATCATCTCAGCAAGAGGCTTTGCATAAAATCTCGAATTGGAAAATCCAAGGCACCCATACATACTACACCACAATATCAGATAACACAAAGAAAGAGTGACAATTGCAGTGATCAACAACAATCACAACATTAAGGATAAATTAAGAAAAGAACACACCTATTTGCCGTGAGCTTTAGTGCCTGTTGCTGAATGTCAAGCTGCTGGACCTTGAGACCAGATGCATTCTTCATCCATGACTTCACCATTCTCCTCCTCTCCACTAGATTTTTCAGCAACTAACAAAAATAATAGTAAAATGAATTATCTGCATCTACTTTTGCTAAAAAGAGAACATAACATGGTATGGGCAATTTCATGTTTACAACAGATATCTGACTCTTGATGCATAAAAAAATCCACAAGCTAAATCACTTTAAATAGTGAGAATGGACATGAATCACGAGTTTCAGCAAATGATCTCACAACTAGGTTTACTGTGTTGGCTGATAAACAAATGCAATTATTTAGCAGTCAATTCAAAATAGTATCATTATTATCTTCATTTCAGAATTTCAAAGATGACTTTCCAGTATTGCAACTAAAGTCTACCATTCTCTCTCCCATTCTTTCCCTTGTTCCCACAATGTTTCTCAGAGGGCGAAAATTGTTGATTTTGGGACCTTTCTCTATTGAAGGTGAGGAGAAGATGCAGCTTCTGATATCAATATTACCTACTGGTTTATAAATTTCAAGCATTGGCAAGATAAGTAGCAACAGCAACAAGGATAAACTATGTAATACCTCAGGTAGAACTCCAGTTGTTTTGCTAGAAGGTAAATGGGGAACTAAGCCATCTGCAGATTTTTCGACTGTCGTGAAGCAGATATTATATTCCTGTTAAATCAATTGAGCATTGATGCTCATGAAAATGTCAGACCAAACTGGGTAAAATCAATCAAGTGAGAAAGAGAAGAAGATTACAAGAAAATGTTATTAACCTGAATAATTGAAGGGTAAAGACTATTGAAATCCAGAAGCAATATATATTTGTCATATAAACCCTTTTTAGGCTCCAAAACCAAACCACCTGCATAGGCAGGACCTTTTTTCCCTTTTCCATGATCATTCTCTGGACTGTCATTATCAAAATTGGCATGATTAATGTCCAGATCTTCAGAATTCCTTTCCTTGACACCATGATTTATTCTCCGCTTTGCCATCTTTGTTTCTTTTACATGAAAGGAATTCTTGTCTGGTACGAGATATTTCTTTGCATGAAATGCATGCAGCAGGAGATACTCTACTCTCTGTGCCCTAGCACCCTAGAAAAAATAATAGATCACATAAAGTTTATTTACTGTAGGCATGCCATAAACAAATTCTGCAGGAAATAAGCATCACAATAACTCACTTGGAGAGTTTTCCCCCAGAGATTACCACTAATATTAGTCAGCTGACGCGTGAGGGGAAGAACACTCAGATGAAACATCAGTTCCATAGATAACCATGCATCTGTCTCTCCATATTCA
>CANXYC012503225.1:0-18188 GCA_948193065.1 Aleurites moluccanus | reverse complement strand
CTTGAAATAATGTACCTAGCATTCTTCGATTTGTTTATCCATATGTATATATTTGTATATATATGTAATATAAATGACTTGATCAAATTTTCTTGGATCAAGATCATATGCTTATTGTTTATTAAACCCGATTTGAATGATGTTATATGGTGATGGTCTTGCGACCAATATGCTTCCTTTGAGATTGAACCCCCATGACCCATGGATAGAATGCTCTTCCCAATGAGAGTAAATTCATTGGTCCATTGTGCACTTTGGGAACGCAGCTGGTAGAGTTCTGTACCAGTGTTCCACCTAGATGGGACCAGGAGCTCTAGGCGCATGCCTGGCTAAGCATGTGTGAACGTTGAGGTAGCAAAGTTACCGATACGTATGTATGATATGTGATTAGTTCTTCTAGATGATATTTGACAATGCCATTCCTTGTGGGCATTTTATGTTCTAAAGATGAACCCATGATTTGAATTTGACATGATTGATATAGTCGATTTATTATAAGAACCACATTTCTTTCAAGTAAAAGCCTATGATTTCTTTCATGCTTATATGTATGATTATTTGTTCCTGACCATGATTCAACATTCAGTTCTTATTGCATAATGTTCATATCTTACTGATTTGAAGGTTCACTCCTCTTCTATGGATTTCAGGTGATAGTATAGCTCGTGAGGAAGCTAGCAGAGAAGATCAAGCTTCTTGTCTTTTTCATTCCAAGAAGCTTCCATTGTAATTCTTTTGATATATATAAAATTATGTGTATTCGTGAATGGTATTATGACACAATATGTAATGGGAGTATACTCTAGAGCTCCGTAGTTAGTCATTAGAGTATGATAATATTTTGATGTATGAATTATTATCTTTTGGGCAATCTTGTTCCTTAGTGATGTGAGATATATCTTTTGATCAGTAAGGAACAATAGAATATTATTATGAAATGATATAGTAAAGAAATGAATTATGCTTGAATGAATTATGAATATGATATAGCATGATATTATATTGATATGAATGTATATGAGATTCAGGATATGGGAGTTCTACGGGTTTATGGTGGCCTTAAGCCTACCCTTGCCTTAGGACTGTCGCACCACTGGAGTTGGGGTGTGACAGAAACATATCAATGGACACCATTATGCAACAACGGTATCCTTCATATCAATAAGCTCCATATCAATCAAATCAATTATCAATAGAATCAATGGCATTGCAATAGATGATATATAATCAATGACAAGTGGTTTGATAATCAACAAAGCCATGGAACAAAAATTGGCTCGGCAAAGGAAAACGGTAGGACAATTGGCCTGCCAATGTCACTGGCGACGATGACATTCAAATGGTAGGCCTATGGAATTCAAAGCCATAGGCCAAGGTAAAAACAACTAGACATTTTGTCAAACACTTGGTGAGCACAAAATGGCAAGCCAATAGGTTAGGGTTTGGTGCAAATTTAACATGCCCATTCAACCAATAATCAAACCACATTGTAGGCAACACAATATATATCAAATATAAAATAGTAAACACAATTGAAAGGATCAAATTGGCATGGAATTACAAAGGAAAACTAAGCAAAATTCAAAGGCATGAATAGTAAATGGGGTTCGGCCAAAACAAGCATTTCACAAACGGTTTCCAATTCAGTTTTTAATGCTTAGAACATGTCAAATGATGCATATAGAACTCACCTAAAACCTCCAAATGCCTTGGAAAATTGATTTCTACCCAATTGCTTCAAAGGAGGCAAAATGTACAACTTGTGCAAATTGGATTGTCTACACCAAAATAACCATCAATTAGTTACCTAATGGCCTCCAATTAACATATTTTAACATTAATTAAGACAAACTAACTCTAATTAATCAAACTCATTCAAACAACTTCAAACAAGCTAGGCAAATTAGGATTTTCTACCAAAATGTATCAATTGATGCAATCTAACCTAAAACCCATGAATTCAATGTCTAAATCATATGAATGAAGCATTAAACCAAGAAAAACACATCCTTACCTTGAAGTGATAAAGTGGTTGAATGCTTCAATCAATTATTCCTTGAATTCCTTTGTTCTTCCAAGCAAATTAATGGTGGCAAATGAACGAACAAGGTTTAAACTCCATTTTTCTATGATTTTTATTAAGGAAATTTGGTATAAAATTGAAGTAGAAATGGGGAAGAAGAAAGAAAGGTAGGTTTGGCCAAAAGGAAATGAAGAAGAAGATGATGGAGAAAAATTCTAAGGCATGCTTTTATATAAAAATCATAATGGTTATTTATATTTTGGTCCTTAAACTTTCATGAGTTACACTTTGACCCCAATTTCTTTTGTAATTTATTATATCAATTCTATCAGGATTTAGATTTCAAAGTGAGAAATTAATAGCCTTATTTTAATTTATCCTTATTTATAAAAATATTTTCAAAGTCATTCTGAAACCCAGACATACTCATTTTCACTATTCACCTTAAAGTTCAATTTATTTACGATTTTGTCATTGCTTACCTTTTCAGTGTTCCTAAATATTTTTCACTTACTTCTTTTTACCAAAATTACACATGCATTAAGGTGATCTTTTACCCCCTGGTCCAATTCAAAAATTCTTCTGTTGACCAGACTGCTAATTTCTCAGCAGTGTTCCCGACACCGCTGATTTCCAGAAAAGTGATTAGTTCGCTTTTTAACTGTGTCTCTAAAATTATTTCCCATCATTTCAATGCCTTTAAACCACATACTGAGAATTAAATCATACATATGTGTTAGAACTTTCTAGGGTATTATATTCTACCCCCCTTCAAATAAATTCGTCCTCGAATTTAAATAAAATACATACCTCACTGCTGGAACATGAATGAATATCTACCTCTCATCTCCTGGTCCCTCTCCCAAATGCACTCCTCCATTGACTGGTTTCTCCAAAGCACCTTAACCACAAGAATCTCCTTATTCCACAGTTGTCTGACTTGTCGATCAACTATCTCCATTGGATACTCTTCATACGACAAGTCCTCATTGAGTCCCACATCTTGTACCTCCAATATATGTGATGGATTAGACATATATTTCTGCAACATCAATATGTGGAAAACTGGATGTACGTGGCTCATGTTAGGTGGAAGAGCCAATCTATAGGCCACATTACCTATCTTCTCAAGAATCTCAAATGGGCTTATAAACCTCGATGACAACTTTCCCCTCTTCCCAAATCTCATAATACCCCTCATCGGTGAGACCTTAAGGAAGACATGGTCACCAACTGCAAAGTGTACATCTTTCCTCTTCGGATCAACATAACTCTTCTGCCTACTGAAAGCAGTCTTCATCCGATCTCTAATCATAGGCACCTTTTCCATGGTCTCTCTCATCAACTCTACCCCCTCTAGCTGCTTCTCCTCTGATTCCACCCAACATACTGGAGATCTACATTTTTTACCATATAGTGCTTCAAATGGAGCCATACCAATAGAAGAGTGGAAACTATTGTTATAAGAGAACTCAATCAATGTCAGATAGTAATCCTAGTTACCTTTGAAATCTAGAACACACAACCAAAGCATATCCTCCAAAGTCTGGATTGTCCTCTCCGACTGCCCATCAGTCTGTGGATAGAAAGCAGTACTGAACCGTAACTGGGTACCCATAGCCTTCTAAAATTTCTACCAAAATCGTGAAGTGAACTGTGTACCTCTGTCTGAAATAATCATCAAAGGAAGTCCATGAAGTCGCACAATCTTATCCACATACAACTGTGCATACTAAGCTACTGTATAATTGGTCTTAACCTCCAGAAAATGAGCAGATTTCGTCAACCGGTCTACAATTACCCATATGGAGTCATAACCCCTGAAAGTCCTTAGTAGACCAACCACAAAATCCATAGTAACCTGCTCCCATTTCTACTCTGGCAACTCAATCTCCTGAAGTAACCCTGATGGCTTTTGATGCTCAAACTTAACTTGTTGGCAGGTAAACATTTGGAAACAAAACTAAGCCACATCTCTCTTCATACCAGGCCACCAATACACATCTCTCAGATCATGGTACATCTTGGTAATCCCTGGATGTACACTGTATGCTGAGTAGTGAGCCTCTCTCATAATCCGATCCCGTAGCTCATCCATATCAGGTACACATATACGCTTCCCACACTTCAGTACTCCATCCTCCACTATAAACTCTGTCATCTTGCCATTCTGCACATCTCCCTTAAGTTTCAGTAAATAAGGATCTCTATCCTGAGCCACTTTAATATCATCAAGCAACAGTGACTTTACCCTAAATTGGGCTATCAGAGCCTGGTTAAGATCTTGGGATCCCAAATCCAACTCCACGCCCATATCTGCCAAATCCCTCATCTCTTAGATCAAGGGTCTCCTACCAACCATGATATGAGCTAAACTGCCCATGGACTTCCTACTCAGTGCATCATCCACTACATTGGCTTTACCCGGGTGATAAAGGATCTTACAGTCATAATCCTTAAGTAACTCCACCCATCTGTGCTGTCGAAGATTCAAATCCTTCTGCTGAAATATATACTATACACTTTTATGATTAGTATATATCTCACATTTTGACCCATACAAGTAGTGCCTCCAAATCTTCAATGCAAATACCACAGCTGCCTTCTCCAGATCAAGTGTCGGATAATTCGCTTCATGCTTCTTTAACTGATGAGAAGCATAAGCAATCACTCTCCTGTTCTGCATCAATACACATCCCAATCAGATCCGAAAAGTATCACAATACATAGTAAATTTCTCATCCTCTGATGGCAATGCTAATACTGGAGCACTGGTGAGGTAAGACTTCAGAGTCTGGAAACTGTGCTCACACTCATTAGTCTATAGATAATGCTCTTGTTTCCGCATCAGTCTAGTCAATGGAGTTGCAATCCTGGATAAATCCTTCACAAACCTCCTGGAATATCCTGCCATACCCAAAAAACTGCGAACCTCAAAAACACTGGTAGGCTGAGGCCAATTCGCAACTGCTTCAATCTTCTAAGGATCCACTTTAATACTATCCTTGCAAATCACATGCCCAAGGAAACACACTTCGGTTAGCCAGAACTGGCATTTAGATAGCTGAGCATATAGCCGATGCTCTCAAAGTATCTACAATACAATCCTCAGATGCTCCACATACTCCTCCTCACTCCTAAAATAGATAAGTATATCATCAATGAATACAATGACAAACTTATCCAAAAATGACCTGAACACCCTGTTCATCAGATCCATAAAAGCAGCCTGTGCATTGGTCAACCCGAATGGCAACACCAAGAACTCATAATGCCCATATCAGGTCCTGAAAGCAGTCTTAGGTACATCACCCTTCTTAATCTTCAACTGGTGATACCCAGACCTCAGATCAATCTTCAAAAAATGGCTAACACCCTGCAGCTAATCAAACAGGTCATCTATCCAAGGCAATGAATACTTATTCTTCACTATCACCTTATTCAGCTGCCTGTAATCTATACACATCCTCAAAGAGCCATTCTTCTTCTTCACAAACAATACTGGTGCACCCCAAGGAGAACTACTTGGTCTAATGAACCCTCTATCCAATAACTCATGTAACTGCACCTTCAATTCCTTTAATTGAGTTGGTGCCATTTTGTATGGAGGAATGGATATAGGATCAGTGCCTGCATGCACCTTAATCTCAAACTCAATCTCCCTATCTGGAGGCAATCCTGGCAACTCCTCAGGAAATACATTAGGAAGCTCCCAAACTATCGGTATTTGATTAAGTTCTACAGAAGACTTCTGCACATCTATCACATGAGCTAAATAGGCTGAACAACCTTTCCCAATCATCCTTCTAGCCTGGATAACAGAAACTAAATTAACCTTGAACTCTTGTATATCACCCTGAAACTCAAACTCTAGCTACCCCTCAGGCTGAAACTTGACCTTCTTCCGATAACAATCAATAACTGCCCGATGCCTCGTAAGCCAATCCATACCCAAAATAACATCTAACTCTAATACTGGCAGTTCAATCAAATTAGCACGCAGTATGTTATCATCAATCTTAATCACACAGTCAGGATAGAAATAATCCACATCAATACTCTCACCTATAGGTGTAGCAATCACTAAAGGCACATCTAACAATTTCCTTTCCTTATTCAATTTTGGTGCAAAGTGTGGTGACACAAAGGAATAAGTAGCACCAGAATAAAATAAGGCATCCGTAATCTCATTCTGAATCAGAATAGTATCTGTGACCATATTGTCTGATCTCTGAGTCTCCTGAGTATTGACAGTAAATACTCTGCCCTGACCTCTATCCACTGGGGCCTGACTACTGCTGGGAGCCTATCCTCCTCTACCTAAAACCTATCTACCCACATTCTGACTCATCTATACCGTCGGCTGAGAAACCGTAGCAGATGGCTGCTGCTTACCCCTCAATAGACATTTGTTAGCATAGTGGCCCTGCTGGCCACATCTCAAACAAGCACCAGTCTATCTCCAACACTCCCCTCCATGTCTCCGTCCACAAAACCCATAACTAGGAGTCTGTGCAACTGGTCTCAAAGAACCCTGAGAATAGGTAGGTACTGACTGAACCACTAGCGGTCCCCTACTCTGCACTCTCCTCCTCTGACTACTGGCTGATGATCTCTGATCAAATCAAGGCACTGGCTCTGCCTACCTAGGCTGGGAGCTGCTCTCCTCTCTCATAACCTGAGATCTTGGACCTCCTTTCCTCTTCTGGTCCCTCTTTGCCCTCTCTGTCTTATACTTCTCTTCCATCTGTGTAGCCTTATCAATAACTGTCATCGGAGAAGTGAATTTTGTAGCCAATAAAGCATTATGAAGTGTAGCATGTAAACCCCTCTTAAACTTGTTGATCAGATCCACCTCAGTAGGAACAATATGAGTAGCATACCTACTCAACCTGATGAACTCCTCGACATACTCTTTTACAGATCTACTACCCTGTTCCAACTACTCCAACTAAATTAGGTTACGGGTCTTCACCCCCTTAGTAATGAACTCATCTATCAAACCCTGCAGAAACTCAGCCCATTAGGGTGGATGCTCACTATATAACCTGGGCTCCATCCTCCTCGAAAACCAAGTCCATGCCTTCCCTTTCAGTAATAATCCCACCAGATCTACTGCTCTCAGCTTAGAACAAGGTAGTCTCCTAACTACCTTCTCTACCTCCTCCATAAAGTCTACTGGATCACTGCCTCTGTTTCCCCTGGACTCTGGTAGATTTAGCTTCAGAAAGCTAAACATAGATACACCACCCTCCTCAATAACTCTACGGCCTCCCTGTACAGTAGGCTCCCTAGGAACCCCTACTGGCTGCATAGGAGCCAATGCAACTGGTACTACCTTTGGTGCCACGGATGGGGGCACTGCTGCTGGAACTGGTGGTGGCAGTACATTCTGATGTTCTCACCTCAAATCAGCTAAATCCCTGCATAACTCCATCAATCCCCTCATCATCTCAACTCCTCAGGGATCATCGCCCCTCTCTGTATCCTCTGTAGTCCATCGAGACCTGGACGGACCCTCTGAAACTGAGAACTACCTCACCAATGACTCAATAAAGGCTACCTCTACCTCCCGAGTATCTCTATCCCTATCATCGGACATCTCTATAATTTGTCAGGAAAAACAGAAACATACTCAGAATATAACAAAAATGCAGAATACTAACATATAACATACGATAACAGCAAAAGACGACAAAAGGAAATCCTATGCTCCATGGGTTACTTAATTCTACCCCATTCTGAACTTATTCATTATTCCTCTTTAATTCAGGTACTATTCATCTGTAACCTAAAACTCCAATTTCTGTAACCTAGAGCTCTGATACCACCTCTATCATTACCCGTTTCCAGATCGCGACGGTCCTAGGATGCGGGAGATGCCAATGGCGACCGACACCCATAGAACCTAGTATTACATGCATAATCTATAACCATTAATTAATTATTCATTTTACTTAATTACCATTCATTCTGTTATTCTGTAATTCTTTCTATAATCTAGTGCAATTGGCTGTAACAATTATAATAACATGCTATATAATCATCATATATCATAAAATATCATCACATACTTATATACATGTTCATATCCTAGCTAACCCATACATACCCCATGGAGCAGCTAGATTATGAACACCAAAAATACATAATATATATAATATTTACATATATCAAGATGAGCATAAATTCGCTGGATGTCAGAAGATGGGATTCTGCAGTCTATGCCTCTCCTCAAATGGGTAAACAAGCAAAGGGTGAGTATATAAGATACTCAGTGAATCTATATGCATCACCAATAAATATAAGGGATAACAAATGGAACAATGGTATCAATAGATCAATGTAAACAAGTTATAGAATCAACTACAGATGGTGACAGAATAACCAATAGATATAGCATAGGATCAGTATAATATGGAAAGACATATAAAGGGATGGACTATATGCGAACATACAGCCTCCAGTAGCATCAGTATGGACTATATGAAATCATACAGTCTCCAGTAATATCCATATCAATAAGCATAAGACTAATATGGTCTTATGGCCAGGACCATAACCCTTCCCAGCTAGGATATCAATAATACAATGTGCACATCGTCAACAGTATATTTTCACTGCCCTGTCGGATCGGTAGTTCTGTTAAGCCACATTAGGGTCAATATAAGAAAGAAACATATCAATGGACACCATTATGCAACAATGTTATCCTCCATATCAATAAGCTCAATATCAATCAAATCAATTATCAATAGAATCAATGGCATTGCAATAGACGATATATAATCAATGATAAGTGGTTTGGTAATCAACAAAGGCATGGAACAAAAATTGGCTCGACAAAGGAAAACGGTAGGCCAATTGGCATGCCAATGTCACTGGCGACAAAGGCATTCAAATGATAGGCCTATGGAATACAAAGCAATAGGCCAAGGCAAAAACAACTAGGCATTTTGTCAAACACTTGGTGGGCACAAAATGGCAAGCCAATAGGTCAGGGTTTGGCGCAAATTTGGCATGCCCATTCAACTAATAATCAAACCACATTGTAGGAAACACAATAGGTATCAAATATACAATAGTAAACACAATTGAAAGGATCAAATTGGCATGGAATTACAAGGAAAACTAAGCAAAATTCAAAGGCATGAATAGTTAATAGGGTTCGGCCAAAACAAGCATTTCACAAATGGTTTCCAATTCAATTTTCAATGCTTAGAACATGTCAAATGATGCATATAAAACTCACATAAAGCCTCCAAATGCCTTGGAAAATTGGTTTCCACCCAACTGCTTCAAATGAGGCAAAATGCACAACTTGTGCAAATTAGATTTTCTACACCAAAATAACCATCAATTAGTTACCTAATGGCTTCCAATTAACATATTCTAACATCAATTAATACAAACTAACTCTAATTAATCAAGATCATTCAAACAACTTCAAACAAGTTAGGCAAATTAGGGTTTTCTACCAAAATGCATCAATTGATGCAATCTAACCTAAAACCCATCAATTCAATGACTAAATCATATGAATGAAGCATTAAACCAAGAAAAACACATCCTTACCTTGAAGTGATGAAGTGGCCAAATGCTTCAATCAATTATTCATTGAATTCATTTGCTCTTCCAAGCAAATTAATAATGGCAAATGAAAGAACAAGGCTTAAACTCCATTTTTCTATGATTTTTCTTAAGGAAATTTGGTGTAAAATTAAAGTAGAAATAGGGAAGAAGAAAGAAAGGTAGGTTTGGCCAAAAGGAAATGAAGAAGAATATGATGGAGAAAAATTCTAAGGCATGCTTTTATATAAAAATCATAATAGTTATTTACATTTTGATCCTTAAACTTCCATGAGTTACACTTTGACCCCAACTTCTTCTGTAATTTATTCTGTCAATTCTGTTAGGATTTAGATTTCAAAAAGAGAAATTAATAGGCTTATTTTAATTTATCCTTATTTATAAAAATAGTTTCAGAGTTATTCTGAAACCCTGACAGACTCATTTCATCTATTTACCTTAAAGTTTTATTTATTTACGATTTTGTCATTGGTTACATTTCAGTGTTCCTAAATGTTTTTCACTTCTTTCTTTTTACCAAAATTACACATGCTTTAAGGTGATCTTTTACCCTTAGTCTAATTCAGAATTTTTTCTGTTGACTGGACTACTAATTTCTCAGCAGTATTCCCGACACCGCCGATTTTCAGAAAAGTGATTAGTTCGCTTTCTAACTATATCTCTAAAATTATTTCACATCATTTCAATGCCTTTAAACTACATACTGAGAATTAAATCATACATATGAGTTAGAACTTTCTAGGGTATTACATCAAGTATCAACCATTAACTCTTAGGAAGCTTCTAAGCCTGTGCTCCATACTTATTTTTATCTCTTGTCTGTATTATACTAATCTCATTAGCTAACAAAACATAGAAACTATCGAGATCATAAATCATTCCATTTATATAACATAATTTACATTAGCTCTTAGATAGACTTCCAAGTCATAATCTAACCTTAAGTGATAATTATATTGTACAATAATATATATTGCTATCAAATTACCATCCGACAATTGATAAATTCATGCATCTATCATCATTAATTAGATCAGCTTTACTTGTAAACATGACTCTTAAACGTTATTATATAAAACAAAATCTCCATTTAATTATCAGATAGTTCATCAGTCTTATACCTATTAAGAATCATTTATACATATTTGATAATTATCATACATAAATGCATTCATCATTTAACTTTAATATTACCTTAACTTATTTACAATTTCTGGCACATCTTTTCTTACATCATATCAATGAAATTAGCTATTAATAACATATCATAACTTCTATTTCTTCAATGTTATAATTATTTTGTCATGCATAACTTATACTATAAACCTATCATAATGTTACATCCTCACGTAACCATAAAATATACATCAATCATTTTTACCAAAACTTTATGATTCCAATCAATTCCTTACAACTCTACAGAACCTTAAATCATATTACATATCATAAATTAAATTATCATTTCGAATTATTTCACATCTCACCATGATATAGAGGTACATCCAAATTGCCATATACAGGAACACCATCAAAACTTATCAGAGTCATAAACTATATTATGCTTCCTTAATTAGGCATAGATTCCACCAATCAATACTTAGTGTATTACATTCTCTCCTTATAGAAATTTTCCCTTGGATGTTAAAAAAAACTCTTACCTGCTCATCAACCATATACCTGTAACCATCTCTATTCAATTTTTGTTTATTTCAGTAGGTTACTCTTTTCTGATTCCTTTTTGTTTTTTTTTAGCATCAAACTTGATCATATCACCCGTTACCAATATAACAACATTATACCATCCTTACACAATTTATTTATTATAAGTCTCTATCTATGGATAACTCCAAATCATAATTTTGCTCTTAAACTCTTGCTATACCATAGAACTTCCATCACTATACATATCCACTCTCTTTAGCTCACAACATACTCCAAAAATGGTCTTTATATTCTTTCCTTACCCTTAGATTACATAAGGATATCACTAATTAACACTATGATAACTTGTCTATAAATAATATGAACACTTCATCTGCTAAATCCATATCTAAATTCTTATCATTTATACCATCACAAATACAAAAGAAAATAGAAGTTATAACTTCAATCTCTTCCTCTAGAAAAATATAAGAAATCCAAAACATTTCAAGCAACTTTTAAGCACATGCAACTTCTTAGCAAAGTAATATATTGCAAGAAAGACATAACTCATGAATCAACTACCACTGTGTCATCCAAGTCTTAAATCAAAAGAATACCTATGATCATCAATTTGGGAATTTGAACTTCTTGTTGTACTATAGCAAAAACTCTCCCTCTACCTCTGCTTGTAGAAATTGATCCCGAAGCTTGTTCTATTTGCTAACCTAATCCCTTACCAACCTTTGAAGTCCTACTCAAGGTGTCTTGGCCCACACCTGACTATGGACCAACATTCCTCTCTCTATTCTTCTGAAATGTAGTTTGAGAAGTTTAAGGACTAGCTCCAAAAGTCAGTTGTGGACAGTTCTTAAGTAAATGATCATGTTGTCCACATCTATAGCACGCTCCTGTCTCATGGAAACAAGGTCCTTTATGGAACTTACCACATGTAGAATATAAAGGATTTGTCTTATATGATGCAGATCTGACTGTACCATAACTTGTATGAGCAGTTAATCTGGAGGATTTTGGCTCTGCTGTGATCTCCCAAAAAGTCCTCTATACCTACTCTGAAGACTGACAGTTGAGTCACTCCCATACTCTTCATTCCATTCTTGTGTTTGGAGGAGCTACCCATCTTAGCTTTCTTCTTCTCTTTCCTCTCAAATCTATCATCCATCTCCCTATACTTCAAGGGCATAGGCTTAAGGTACCTCTTAACTGATACCTCATTTACCTGAGGCATAACTAAAGGATATGCATGACGAACTAGCACCTCTAGAATTACCGATACCAGAGGTACCTATTGTTGTCTTTATTGCATGATACACTCAACTACCATCTCGGAATTCCTCTGTAGTTGATCTATCTATCGAGCCATGTTAGCCATATCCATTTGTGGTGTATGAGGAACCTCATTACTTCCAAACCTATTTATCAAACCCTTTTTAGATGGTAAATCTCACCTGGAATGACCTCACTTCGCCCTTTACTACATCGCGGAGGCATTTCGATGCTGATGAGAAGTACAATCAAACTTAGACTCATAACACATACTTAATGCAAATTTACCCAAAGGAATACACAACATAGACGAGACATGAATCCTATGCTCCGTAGTTATCTTAGTCAACACTTAGTCTAGGGAACATGCACATACATCTATCTTTCTATCTTAAGGATTATAAACTTATGGCTCTGATAACACCCTTGTCACACCCCAACTCTAGCAGTGCGACAGTCCTAGGGTAAAGGTAGGCTTAAAGCCACCATAAACCCGTAGAACACTCATATCCTAGATCTCATACATAACAAATATCCACACCATACATAGTTATCATAATTAATATTTAATTCTATGAATCATATAATTATTATTCATGCATTTCCATATATTATCATATAATTTTCTCTTGTTCCTTACCGATCAAAAGATACATCTTACATCAATAAGGAATAAGGGCAACCCATAATGTATCAATTCAGACATCAAAATAATATCATCCTCAATAACTAAATACGGAGCTCTAGAATATACTCCTCATACATATAAATACCATAATACAAAATAATATATATCAAAAGAATTACATAAAATCTTCTTGGAGGAATGAATCAAGAAACTCTGTCTTCTAAGTTAGCTCTCTCTCAAGCTACACTATCACCTGAATTCCATAAAAGAGGAGTGAGCCTTCAACTCAGTAAGATATAACCTACACTAATGCTTACAAGTATCATAAAGATATAAAGGATAAGTATGAACTTGAACATATACTCAATATACTTTTGGAATATTATAAGGAAAAAAATTATCAGAATGATTGCACAAGGAATCATAACATGGACAATCATAGTTTCTTTAACATATGAGTTCTCACAAAAAATAGCATTATAAATCATATCATAAAATAGAACTCAGAACATATCATATCATAGTATATTGGTGCACTTTGTCACCTCAACGTCTCCATGTGCTTGCGCAGGGCACATGCCTAGAGCTCGTGATCCCCTCTAGGTGGAACACTGATACTATACCCTATTAGCCAGATTCCCAAAGTGTACAATGGACCAATGAATTTACTCTCATTGAAAAGAGTATTCTATTTATATGTGGGTCATGGGTTATATAACTTGGACATATTATCAAGAAACATAGTGGTCAAAAGACCATTATCACATATTTACATATAGTTATTCCATCACACAAATAGGTATATAATGATCTTGGTCCAAGAAAACAACAACCAAGTCATCCATGCAATTGACTTGTTTAGGAGGGTTTCAACAATTTATAGTTTACAATTACGAATTTATAGGTTTAGGTTCATCAATAATGAATTTAAGAAAATTTTACATAAAGTAAGAAAAAGAGTAACAAGCTCAATTAATGGATAGCAACGTACATTAACATAGTTCATACTTACCTCAAAGCAATTCCTTGCAAAATATTCTCTCTTATCATATGAGAAGCATGAATTGCTCTTTAGTCTCTTGTGCTTTCCATTCCTAAATCAAAATCCCAATATCCATAAATTAGGGTTTCTATCATTCGTGATCATATAGTTGTAGTCCTTATAATTTAATCATCTTGAGAAGTCCTATTATGCTTCCTAACATCCATTTTTAACATCTCTTAGAAGAACATTAAAGATTGGGATGAATAACTACTATTCACCCAAAACCTTAAATCCCTGGACATTTCATGTAAGCTATAGTAAATGTTATTTAAGGCTCATAAATATCTATAAATAACTTATAATTATCTATTCTAGCCATAGATTTACTTAACTTGAACTTAGAAATGAGTTTTAAGAAAATTACCTTGAAACCCTAGAATGGAGATTCTTGAGAAATTTGGATTCTTGATGTTCTTGAAAGTTTGATTCTTGATTCTTTTTTTAATGGAGATGAAATAAGTGTTTAAGAAGAGAATTTAATGAATTTATGGGTGAGTGAAGTATATTTATGAAGAAAGAAAGGAAGATAGATGAAATGGGTGACCTGAAAATGAAAGAAACGGGCTCGTGCTTATATAGACCCAAACCTTCATGCCCGTGAAAGTCAATTCCTTAGGAAATGAAAAATTATGCAGAAAATATCCTCACGGTGGTGTAAGATCTTTCACTCTGTGAAAATTATCTTCATGGTGGTGAAATGTATCTTCATGGTGGTGAAAGGTATCTTCACCCCCATGAATAACTGATGGTGGAAAATTTTCATATTTTCTCCATTCTAACTTGTCCAAACTCAATCAACTTATACATACACATGCTAACACCTCAAAATCAGTCATAACTCATCTTGTCTCAATATATAATCGTTCTAGGAGTAATCTATACTCAACATAATATTCTAGATTATCTACCATGCAAATATAAACATACACATACTAATATTCATCAAACAAACATAAACGAACACATATCTATTCTAGCGTTCCAAGCACTAGGTATTACAAACCCCTTCCTAGCTAGGATTATTAAACCATTGTGCACAATGTCATTAAAATTTCTGTCATTTCATTAATGCCATACATATAGTGCTTAATCATTAGGTATCAAAAATAACTTAAGCACTACCAAGGGTTCAATACATGAAGCATTAGGTCAATCATGCAAATTCATCTAAAAGGAATCATTTGGGATTATAAAAGGACATGAAATTAATCATGGATCATACAATTGGTATTTTTGGCCAACAATGAAATTTCATGCCAATTTCAATAATTTAATTTGAAGGCAATGTTAAGCAAAATAATATTTATATTACTCACATCACTGGGCATTTTCCACTGGTACACTTTTCACTCCTTTCTTCAATGCTTATGTCATTTATTCACTCTTGAATTTACATATTCAATTAATTCCAATTTAGATACTATTTAACATAAAATTACATTAATTATACTTATATTTAAGAAATTCCTAAATTTTCCAAATCACTAAGGTTTTTCTGTGTAACATTCTATACTGGCAGCCTATGTTCTTGAATCCATATCTCTTCTTATACTTATCCAAATACTTCAATTCTTATTCCAATTAAACTAGACATATTAATCTCTAACATATCCAAAATTCAGATATTTTTATGTTCTACACATTATATGGTGATAGTTTGAACTTAACCTCACTGTCAACCCTGCTACCCTATAACTTTAACTCAGGCAGACTCTCTTCTTTTGCCTATAATTTAATTTATACTTATCCAATTATTTTGATTATTTTTCATATTTACTATATACATATAATATTATAACATATCCAAATTTTAGATTATTTGGATTATTGTACAATTATTAGTGAATTTTCAAATTTAACCTACGATCTTGAAATCTCTATCCGAATAGGCCATGTTTCCATGCCTATAATTAATTCCTTGTTCATCCAATTACAAAACCATTTTATTTAAATTTATATAGTATATAAATTAATATATTTCATGTTTAATACTTTCTCTAATTATGACTTTAAAGTCCTCATATCAATAGAATTCAGTAGCCTATGTTTTGTTTATCAGTCAATTTGGGTAGATTATACTTATGGCTTAATATCTATTAAACCATAGATACAATTGAAAAACACTTTTATATAACTCTATATAAGACATAAATGAACACTTTTCATGTTGAATACTTCTTCTAATTATGTCTCTAACTCTCTCTATAATAAAAATACTATAGAAAATTTCCTGAAGCTCTAATTTTGAGTCAATCACGGTTTTTTTCCTAATAACTCTTCCCTCACTTAAAATTTTAGAAATTCCTTTTACAAAAATCTAATTAACATATTTATCTACAATTTTTATGTTTTAATCATCCTCAAATTTATTCATTAAAATTTTGAAATACTAGCTATAATCTACTGCCTTAAAACTGATTCCATATTCCTAATAATCCCTAGTTTATCTTTATCTTTCTTAACTCAAATCAATCATTTTTTCTACTTAATTAAACTATAAAACTCTTAAATAGAATTAAAAACTAAAGTTTAAGAATCATACCTTAAGTTGAATCACTTGAATTCCATCTTCTTTTGCTCCTCCCAATAGTTGAGTATCAATCTCCATCACTTTTCTACATTAAACTCCTTCCTTCATCAACTTTCCTATCTATTTTTAGTTGATTTCTTTGGAAAGGTTGTAAGCTAAATTTTTGGTTATTTTTCTATTGAGAATTCAGCCAAGCTCTCCAAAAAAATATCAATCTTTCTCTTTTTATACTCTAAAGACAAATAATTGAAAAAAAAAATAAAGATTATAGAATTTTCTAGAATATGTACACTTGTTAGTTTCTTAATGCTATGGAAAAAAAATCATGAAATAAAAAAAAAAATCTCTTGTTTTAATAGTTATAGCCATCCATCTCAAAGAATGCTCCAGAATAATTAATGAAAAATTATTATTTTATTGGTGGGTCCCACAACTTTTGATAATTGTAGATTTTACCCATAATTTTCATTAATTATAATTACTACCACAATTTTTTTTAATTATTTTCAATTTTATTAATTATAATTACTACCACAATTCTTTTTAATTATTTTCAATTAAGTCCTTAAATTATTGACATTCAAGTCCTATGCAACCTTATATTATCCTTAGTACCTTAATTCAACTTAATTATTCAACCTCTATAGCTACAAAAAAATTTTACCAAACCCATTTCGGCAAAACTCCGAAAATTGACAATTTATGTTTCTTAATTCCTCCCTTATTTTGTATCCATTTTCACTCATCTTAAAATATCATATATACTTCAATTTATTTTCAACTAATCCATAATCCATCAAAATTAAATAATGTAAAAGAAATTTTCACAAATTACTGTCGAAAATTAATTAAAAATCGTCTACTAATAAATTCCTCCAAAAGTCGGATTTTTCTTATCTTTTCCATCTCTTTACTATCCATTTGTCTCTCTAACTTCATATTGAACCCAAATTATTTTTGCTCAATATTTTAGAATTTTAATTCTAAATATCCTCAATTAATTTCTATAAAAAAAATTTAAAAATATTTAAAAATTCTTTACTGATAATTCTGCCGATTATCATCTTTAAAATTCTTCTGTAACAATTATTCTTAAATTTCCTCTGTATTCCTCAATTGCTATTTTTTTTTTATCTTATTTATTCTTTTATTAACATCATTCTATCACTATAATTCGCTACTTTCTTATTGTCTATTGTACTATAGTTCGGGGTGTTACATTCGCATATCTCTTAATTTACTTGATATATGTCACACCCCGACTCCAGTAGTGCGATGGTCCTAGGGCAAGGGTGGGCTTAAGGCCACCATAAACCCGTAGAACATTCATATCCTGGATCTCATTCATACTACACATTCATATCAAATATAGATATCATACAATATTCATTTTTATGATTCCTATAATCATAATTCATATCTTTATATTTATCATTTTATAATT
>CANXYC012503101.1:0-14709 GCA_948193065.1 Aleurites moluccanus | reverse complement strand
TATATATATATATATATATATATATATATATATATATATATATATATATATATATATATAAAAGTATGGAGAAGTTGTACATGTACACATATTGTGTTATGTGTCCATTCTTCACTACTTCATGGACCAGCCTAACTCTCTCTATCCACAACTTGTACAATTATCTGTGTTTGACTACTGCTGTTCTCTGAGCTTTGATGGATTCGCGCAGATGGACATAGTTTAACTTTAAAGCATATATGATTTTAGCAATATACTCTTTCCAAATGCTAAAAAAATAAAAAAGAAATTTGATGGGTTCGAGAAGAAAAATTATTTAAGAATCAAGAATCACTTGTGGTCTCTATATTGTTCTAAAAAAATTAAAGGTAAGGTGAAATCCAATAAATCGTAGCAGTACGAGCAACTCAAGCGACAAAAAAACACTACTAGCACAAGCACAAACACAACAAACAAAAACAGCAATCAGAGCAAAATACGTACCGTTAGCGAGATCAAGGAGAAAATCAGCAGGATTCATGGGGAAAGACGGCAAGAAACCAACCGACTCAAAATAACTCAAAGCTTCACTTCCTTTCCCAAAATACAAACTCCTTCCTTCACTCAAAACCAAAACCGAGTTAAACATCTGATAAACTCGGCTTGACGGTTGATGCATAGATGTAACAATAGTTTTCCCTTTCTGAGCCAATGAACTCAATGTCAAAACCAGCCGATGCGCCACCGTCGAATCTAAACCCGATGTCGGTTCATCAAGAATTAACAAACTCGGATTTATTAACATTTCATGAGCTATACTCACTCTCTTTCTCTCACCGCCGGAAATTCCCCGTATAAAACTATTTCCGATGATCGTGTTTTCACATTTTGTTAATCCTAACTCGGAAATCACTGACTCAGCCACCGCCGTCTTCTCATTTTTGGATAAGGTTTTTGGTAATCGGAGCAATGAACAGAAAATTAGTGTTTCACGGACGGTCAAGTGAGGGTATAGAATATCATCCTGAGTCACGAAACCAGTTCGTTTCAGAGTTTGTTTTGTGAGTTTTTTGTTGTTTGCTAGTATTGTTCCTGTGAAACCATTGCCATAGAGTAATCTACCAGAAAGAGCATTTAACAGCGTTGATTTTCCACTCCCTGATGGACCAAGAATGGCTAAGATTTCTCCTGGTGAAACCATTCCTGTTATCCCATTCAAGATTGTTCGTTCTTGAAGCATACCATTTCGTGTATGATTTGACTGTCTGGTGGGTCCATTGCCTAATATCCGTCTGATATTACTACCTGCGTTCCTCTTCTCAATTTTCAACTTATAACACACGTCGATGAACTGCATGAAAAAAAATTAAAAAGTCAAACTCAAAGTCAAACAGAGTAAAAAAAATTTAATTTTCAATTCAAATTCTGACAATTTCATTCGCAGTAAAACTTACCTTGAGAGTAATGGGATAAGTGGAAGATAACATTAAAGAAGGGAGATCACGAGGATCTCGAGGAGGAAAATTTTTGGAAAGATCAGGACCGTCCATGGAGTCACCAATGGGGGAGTCTACAGCGCCGTCAAACATGGAGAGTATTTTGTGAGTGGTTAGAGAAGTGATGAGAAAGAGAGAAATGAAAGTATGTAATGTGTTTGTTTTTATGTCTTAAAGAGGGAGAGAGAGGGGAAATGAAAGAAGTGGAATGGGGAAGGGAGACACAATAGGGTATATTTATTTAGAAGAAAAGGCAGTCAATGGTTGCCACATCAAAGAGAAACGCCTACAGAGAACTTCTACGTGGCCGGTTTACGAGCCAGTTGGCAGCTTTTCAAACAAAGTGCTCTTAATCCAGCACCGTTCGCTTTCTTCCTCAAATAATATATGTATTTATGATATTTATTTGTTTATTTTAATCCCAATTGTCAAATACATTTTTAAATTAATTTACACTTAATTAAAAATAAGTTCCCATAACAGAAGTATGATCTAAATTATTAACTGATTTGGTTTAGAAATTTATAATAATTGTTAACTGATAAATATTAATATTTATTTTTTATTTAAATATTTTTTAATAACATAGTTTATTATTTTTATTTAAATAAGTAATAATTATTTTAAAAAAAATTTAAATTAGAGTTTTTATATTTAATTACCTAAAATCTAATTATATATATTTAAATATCTAACAATTAATAATTATCACTGAAAAATAATTTATTAAAAAATAAAAATAATTGCATCCAAAAAATTTATGAGACACTCACTTATATTATAAAGTGGTGGTGTTAATACTTTGGAAAAAAAATTACAGTTAGAAGGAAATTGTGTAAATAAAAAAATAATAAGTATCATCACAATTTATCATTAATATCATTTTGAATTTTGTTAATAAAAAAAATGGTACCATCACAATTTACCGTTAATACTATTTTGATTAAACATTTTAAAAATAAAATTATTTTTCAAAAAGTGTAATGTTGAAATAAGAAAATTTGTCTATTAAAATGTATTAAAAAAATTCCTCTTCTATGTTGGAGTTGATAAAAAATAAATATGAAAACTATTAAATAGTATTTACTTTTAGAAATTTGAAAGTGATTTATTAAATCAATATATATGAAAAACTAATTTTTAAATCAATATATAAGGTATACTAATTTATATTTTCATAATTTTTCTTAAAATATATAAGATTATGAGGTAATATTATGGGCACCCTAGGATCTAGTTTACAAGATAAAAAGTTTAATATTTTTATTTTTATTTTTGGAGGTCTCAATTTGAGTCCTTCCCTTTTTTTAAGAATTCAATCCAAAAAAAAATTATGGGAAATATTATATAAATGTATTGTTTTTTGACTTTTTTTTTTTAATTTTATAGTTTTATTTTTATTTTTTTTATATGTTTGATATATGTGTAATATATTTTTGGTATATGTTTGATATATATCATATTTTTGAAAAAATATTTTTAGATATGCAGTATTTTTAAAAAAATATTCTTAGGTATGTAATATTTAAAAAAAAAAACTAACAATAAAAATGAAATATTTTTTATTTTTTTTGTTATTTTTGAAAATTTTCAAAATTATTTCTACTATCTATGATAAAAATAAATAAATA
Organism: Aleurites moluccanus; assembly: GCA_948193065.1. Classification (NCBI taxonomy): domain Eukaryota; kingdom Viridiplantae; phylum Streptophyta; class Magnoliopsida; order Malpighiales; family Euphorbiaceae; genus Aleurites; species Aleurites moluccanus. The sequence goes on along the minus strand of CANXYC012503101.1, from coordinate 11,603 downwards.
ATATTATGATTTTTCTAATAACTATTATAATAACATAAGTTAAGAGTGGTTATTTCAGATAATATATAATTATATTAGAAAAATATAAATAAAGTAATATAAAAAATAGATGAATGATAAAAAGAAAGAGATATTAATATTTGTATTTTATTATGATAATTATCATTTCAGGAGATAAGTTAAAGTTATTATTTTTCATTTATTTATTTTATTTTTAAATTTATTTATTTAATATTATTTAAATTTTTAATTTTTAATGAGTGTTCTTAGAATATTTGTTAAAAAAATAAATATTATACTCCCTTCGTTCTAAAAATAAGTTTTATTTTTTTCATCCGATTTAAAATATAGTCATATTTTCTTTTTTAGATGTTAGTTTAGCAGATAAATATCAAATATATCATTTATTAATTTACAATAATATCATCATATATATTAATTATATTTTTATTTTTTTATATTAAAATTATAAATTTAGTTAAAAATATAAATATTTTAATTATTGTAAATATTGAAAAATAAAAAAAAATTGAAAAGTGTATAATAAAATTATTTTAAATACAGGTATTTTAGAAAGAAAATAATAAAATTAATATAATAAATTAAAAATAATTAAATTTTTTAATTTATAAAATGAAATATGACATTTTTTTAAAATAAAAAGGATAATAAATTATAATAATAATAATAATTATTATTATTATGAATGACACACATTTTAGTTGCCTTAAATGTAGATAGTTGGATTCACCAAAAAAAAACATGGTTTGTTTCAAACTAGCATTAATTAATTAAATATATATATATATATATATTACATGTGAAGTGAAGTGAATTTTTACTCTATGATATTTACAATGATTTGTATTTCCAATTATACAGTTCACAATGTTGGCTCTATACAGCGCATCATCAATTTTTATATTTTATCCGTTGATAAATTATAATATAAATATTTTTTAAAATTTTGAAAAATTAAATTAAATTTATTGCTCTATTTTTTATTCTATTTTTTTTTCTTTCAATTAACCATTTTTTTCTGAATTAATATATCTAATTGTTATAAAAAGTATAAATTAGTCAAAGAAATATAAATTTTTTATTTTTATATTAAAAAATACGTGTGTTACGTTATTATTTGTAAATAGACAGAATAAGCTATTAATAAATCGAAATTAAATTTTTATAGTCTTTTTAATAGAATAATTTACTTCATGGTCTAATATTTCAATTTTGTACAATAAAGGAGTCCAAATTTATTTATGTAAATAATATAAGTGATAAATTTTAAGCGAGAATTATAATTTTTTTTTTATGTCGTCTAAGTTTAATAATAAAAAATAAATATGAAGATAATAATAATAAATTATACTTGAAATTAGAAATGGCAATTTAATATGGTATGTTATGTTCTTATTAGGACATTTGTTATTCTTTTCGCTCTATTTACTAAATGGAAAGAAACAAACGAATTTTAAATTTTAAATTCAAATGAGGTATTTAAGTAGATAATGACATAATCCGATTTGATTATATATATATATATATATATATATATATATATATGAAAAATTAATATTAAATTATTATTTTTAAGGAAATAAAATAAAAATAACAAAAATGAGTATACCTGCTATTAGGGATATTCTTGGGTTGAATTGGTATAATTTTACCATCATCTTCAACCCAATACACAGATTGTGAAGTAAGAATTTATCCAACCAATTCAACCAACAAAAAAATTAAAATCAATTCAATTCAATTAAATCCATAATTGCATCCAATTCATGACTGTGGATTGAATTGGATCGGATTGTGCAGTTTTATATTATATAATTTGTATCTTTTGTTAACTATTATCCTAAAAAGAATAAAATATATTAATAAATTTAACTAAGATTTAAATGGTGTAATAAAATAAAATTAAAATGGATATAATTTATTTTTAAAATATGTAGGACATAGTAAAATATGTCAAATATAATGAATTAAATAATATTTAAAAAGATAAGAGTTTTTCTTTTTCAAATTTAAAATTTTTAAAGAGACGTTCATATATTTATTTTTATAAAAATAAATTATTAAAAAATTTATTAAATTTAATAAAACATACACCTTATCCTTATTGTTTATTATAAAATTTTTTAAGAAACTAAATTAATAAAAATCAAAATAAATAAGTATTTTATAAAATTTTTAGAAAGTAATTACTAATTTAACTTTTTCTAGAATAATAAATCTTTTTATAATAATATAAATTTTATTTTATTTTAAAAATAATGAAAATAATTTTTTTAAAATAATATGTAAAAACTATAAATTTTATATATATTTTTATAAGATAATATTTTTATGAAAAATAAAATATATGAAGTTAGAGTTTCTTAGTAGATTTAAATATAATTTCAAAAATTATATTATATTTATTACCACTTAATACAATTAATATTAATGTATATATGAATTATGATAAATGAATTAAATTTAAATTAATTTAAATTTTTTTAATTTGAATAGAATAAATATATATGAGCTGAATAAATCACGAATTTAATGAGAATTGAATGAGATTTATCGGATTAAATGTTTATGAATATCCATTCGTCCATTTCATTAGTAGTCCCATGACTTCCGTCCCATTATGAAATGGGACAAATGACGGAATGAACACAAAAATATATTAGTGAAATAGGACGGATAATGAGAAATTGGCGCAATATCCGTTGATTGCCATCATGCTAAATGGTGCATATGGGTATATACCGGTGTAGTCATTAATCTTGGTATGTGCACTTGTAATTTCTATGCATGTGCATCCTTATTCCTCATAATGAATTTTGGTCTTTGAAATATGGGAGTTATGATTTTTTTTTTTTTTTTTTTTTTATTTTTTTGAGAGAGAGACTTATAATTTGATAGAAGATGGGGTTGAGGGGGGCTGTTGTATTTTTTTACACAGCAGTCATTTATGTGTCTAATTTTAAATATCTAAAAATTTTTATTTTAAAAATTATAATTTGATAGTGTTTTATATAATGAATCAAATGATATATTTTTTATGTTAAACAAAAATCAAATGGATAGCTAAAAATATATTATAAATACATTAAATCTAAACCGTTAAATATAATATATAAAATTTATAATATATTTTTAACTGTCTATTTGATTTTTGTTTAGCATAAAAAAATACATCATTGGATTCATTATATGAAACACTATCAAATTTTAATTTTTAAAAATTTTTATAAAAATTTTAAGATATCTAAAATTAAACACATGAGGAGCTGCTGTGTAAAAAAATACAGCAGCCTCCCTCAACCCTAGAAGATGCTATCTTAATTAGATTAATATTAATAAAATAAACAAGTATATGAAATTCATGCTTGATTTGAATCCACCCAAGAAACAAATTGTTATATGCCTCAAATATGGATAAGAGTTTATGGAGATTTGTCTCTATTTCAGTAAACATGTATAATTATATAGTATTATTAGTAGTAGAAGTAGTAGTAATAATAACAGAACAGAATTGGAATTGGAAGTTTTTATTCATATACAACATCTTGAAGAGTACAAATATTTATACAAGAGATCATAAATCTAACTATGGAAAAATTACATAATTACTTGATTCTTGGCACCATATATGGACAACTCACAATTACATGATTGTAGCCTATTTAGCCTTTGTCTAAGCCACGGATCTGCTGTTGACATCTCCCCTTAAATTGATGTGGGATTTGAACAAGCATCAATTTATTAACAAGGTAACTATGACGAGAAGAAGCCATTGATTTTGTGAACACATCTGCAATCTGATCATGTGAGGAAACATGAGAAAGAACAAGAATCTTATCATGTACTAGCTCTCGAATGTAGTGGCAATCTACTTCAATATGCTTGGTTCTTTCATGTTGCACAGGGTTGGTGAAAATGTTGAGGGCACTTATATTGTCTACATATAACAATGTTGGTGGTATGTTAGAGACACCAAAATCTGAGAGGAGTTGACGAAGCTAAACAACTTCAGAATTGACTAATGACATAGAGCGATATTCTGCTTCGGTAGAAGATTTATCAACTCTATCTTGTTTCTTACACTTCCAGGAAATGAGAGATGAACCCAAAAAGACACACCAACCAGTAGTCGATCGCCTAATGTCTTGACATCCAGCATAATCAGCATCTAAAAAGGCTGTTAAAGTCAGAGATGATGTAGAGGGAAAAACAATACCCTGATCAAGAGTTCCTTTAAGATAATGAATGATGCGATGAAGTGCAGCAAGATGCAAACGCCGAGGATCAGACACAAATTGACTAACAACTTGCACAGCAAAGAAAATATTTGGTCGAGTGATAGTGAGGTAAATAAGGCTTCCAACAAGGCGTTTGTACATAGTCGGATTAGCAACTGGTTGATTGCTATCTTTTCTCAACTGAAGATTTTGCTCCATTGGAGTGGCACAAATTTTATTATCTGTCAAGTTGATAAGTTGGATAAGATCATTAGTATATTTTCTTTGACTAAGGAATATACCATAATCCTTATAAGACACCTCTAATCCAAGAAAATAAGTGAGATGGCCAAGGTCTTTCATGTGAAATGATGCTTGCAAGAACGCCTTTAACTCTTCAATGCCTCTCAAAACACTACCTGTTATCACCATGTCATCAACATATAGTAATAGTACAATAATGCCATTATTAGTATTATGAATGAATACATAAAAATCATTGGAGCTCTGTTTGAACCCATAAGAACAAATGGTTGAGCTAAACTTATCAAACCAAGCTCGCGGAACTTATTTAAGACCGTAAAGAGATTTGTGAAGTTTACACACCAAATTAGGATTAGAGATGAGAAATCCGGGAGGGGGCTCCAAGTACACGGTTTCTTTTAAATCTCCGTGAAGAAAAGCATTCTTTACATCTAGTTGATGCAACCGCCACTTGTGGGATGAAGCCACTGCAAGAAGAGTACGAACAGTGGTAATCTATGCCACTGGAGAAAATATCTTGTCATAGTCAACTCCATATTCCTGTTTATACCCTTGAGCAACAAGTCGAGCTTTAAACCTGTCAATAGAACCATCAGATTGTACTTTAATTGTATAAACCTACTTACTGCCAATCACAGAAGTATCATTAGGACGAGGTACTAGATCCCTTGTTTGATTTGCTTGTAGTGCCTCAAGTTCTTCTTCCATGGCCTTTCTCCAACATGCTTGCTCTGCTGCTTGTTTATAAGTAGAAGGAATTAAAGTAAAATGAAGGGTAGTAAAGAAGGAAGGAAAATTACCATAACGCTCTAGTGAATATCCAAATCTGGTAGGCGGATGAGCAAAGGTTGATCAAGTAGAGCGACGAATTGGTGGACTCATATCATGAGAGCTTGGACCTTAAGGAAATTGATTAGTTGGAGGCATAAGATTATTGTCCATAGTTGAATTTGAATTAGGATTGTTGGTATCATTAGTATCACAATTCAAAGGATCAGAAAAATTTTGTGAAAGAGAAATGGACTGATCAGATTTACGAGATGCAGGTGATGAATAAAACATAGAATTTTCATAGAAAATAACATGACGAGAGACACGCATGCGTTGATGTTGAGGATCAAAGCAAAGATAGCCTTTTTGTTTATCACTATAACCCATAAAAACACATTTGGTAACCTTGGATGACAATTTATTTCATTCATGTGGAGGCAAAAGAACAAAGCAAGTGCACCCAAATACCTTTAAGCGAGAGTAATCTGGTGGTTTGTGATAGAGAGTAAACCAAGGTGATTGATTGGTAAGAAGTATTGTGGGTTCTTGATTGATTAAGTAAACAGCTATATGAACAGCCTCCACCCAAAAATGAGAAGATATATTTGAGTCACGATGAAGGGTTCTAGCGATTTCAACAACATGTCGATTTTTCCGCTCAACTAAACTATTTTGCTCTAATGTTTGTGGACATGACTGTTGTTGTAAAATACCTTTTTCATGAAAAAATGATATAAGAGTGGATGAGCAATATCCCCCCCCGGATCAAATCGAAATTTCTTAATGATTTTGCCAAATTGTATTTCAACCATAGTGATAAACATCTTAGCTATATTAAGCAATTCAGATTTGGCATGCAAAAAATAGACCCAAGTAAACCTAGTGTAATGATCGACAAACAAGACAAAATATTTATAACCCATTCTTGAAATCACAGGTGATGGACCCCATAAGTCACTATGGACTAAATCAAAAGGAGCATCCACAACAGAAGTACTAGGAGAAAAGGGCAATTTAGAAGCTTTACCACACACACAACTTTCACATTTTTTATTAAAATTTAAGGATTTTAAAGATAATTTATTTGGAATAAGTTTAGACTTAAACAAAAGTTTTAGTCTTTGAACATGTGGATGGCCTAGGATATGATGCCAAAGCCACCATAGTCTTTCTGCAGAGGAACCATTTTCAGAAGGAGAAATTGAAAGGCACAATGAAGTGGAAGCAGAAGGAATAGGATCAACATTCAACTGGAACAAGCGTCCTTGTTTATGCCCCTTTCCGATCACCTTCCCCGTTTTAAGGTCCTACACATCACAACCATGAGGGGAAAAATGAACAGAATAATTTTGATCAACTAATTGGCCAACAAAAACTAAGTTTGCAACTAATTTGGGAACATAATATATATTGGGGAGTGAAAATTTTTTATTATTTTTGTCCTTCAAATTAATGGTACCAACTCCTTGAATTGGCAAAAATGGTTACCATTGGCTATAACTATAGAGTGGTTGGAATAATATGGTTTGAGTTGAGAAAAAGCTAATTTTTGACCAGACATGTGATTGAAAGCAGCTAAATCAAGGTACCAATTTGAAATTTTAATTCCTTTACCTGATACACCAATAGCAGAGAAAGCAGATGAGATAGCACCTGGAAGAGCTGATTGCAAAGAGGCTTGGATAATTTTGGGTATATCTTCATGTGAGATTAGACCTTCTGTGTGTTGTGGGGCTTGAGGACATTCACCCACAGTAAAAAATGAAGATCGACTCTGACGATTTTGTGGCAAAGATCTGCAATCTAAAATTATATGATCAGATTTCTTACAATAGCTACAAAAATTTCGCTTTTTACAATGAGATTGCACATGTCCAGCTTCGTTGCAATGTCTGCATTGGATATTGCTACGTTTACCAAACTTCAGTTTGGATTGGTACCTACCACGAGATGCAATAAAAGCAGTATCTAAAGAGTTAGTTTTAGCCTCTAACACTGTTAATGTATTTAACCATGTTTCTTCACGAATGAGATCAGCTAAAACTGTATCAAGATCTTTAATGCCCCTATTGAAAATGTTTGCTCTAGCATTCTCAAATTCAGGTCTAAGCTTCATGAGAAATTGCATGATTCTACCTCTATCTCTTTCTTTCTTTAGTTCATCATAAACATCTTTATTGACAAGATTAATAGACATCATGTCTTGTTCAGTCCATAATTTCAATAATTCTCCATAAAAAGATCTGTATCTCTACCCTCTTGACTGATTTTTCCTATTTCATAATGTCTGGCTTCATTTGTTTGATAATAAAGTTTGTGAAGATATTTCCACATTTCATTAGCTGTCTTAAATGGCCTAAGATTCAAGGCAATATCTGTATCAACAGAATTTAGGATCCAAGTCATGACCCTGGCATTTTTAATTTTCCATTGACTCTTTTCTTTCTCAGTTGCAGGTTCTAAAATTGAACCATCAAGTATTCCAGACAAATCTTTCCCTTCGACATATATTTGAAAATTAAATTCCCAAAGAGCATAATTTTTCCCATTAAATTTGACTGATATCACATCTGATTTTTCAGTCTCCATTTTAGCAAGCAAGAAACAAGTAAAGAGAATATGGTTTAGATCACACTTGAAAAATAATCTCACACAAGCAGAAAGAGACTCGTTGTTTGAATTGTTAAAGCACCAATTATAGATCTGATATGAAGCAGTCAATACTGCAATATGAAAACTGAACAGCTAAAAGAAACTAAGGAGTTTGGAGCCAAGAATGAGAGGCTCTGATACCATAATAATAACAGAACATAATTGGAATTGGAAGTTTTTATTCATATACAACATCTTGAAGAGTACATATATTTATACAAGAGATCATAAATCTAACTATGGAAAGTTTACATAATTACTTGATTTTTGGCACCATATATGGACAAGTCACAATTACATAATTGTAGCCTATTTAGCCTTTGTCTAAGCCACAGATCTGCTGTTGACAGTAGTACTATTTTGGAAATGCATGCACACTTATTGAAATAGACAATGAAAATATTATGAAGAATTGATTTGATTGGCAACTGGAATTTTCCTTCTATGTTATTGATTATGATGATTCAATTTTTCAATTGAGTCACAATTGATAAATAATTTATTTTTTAAGTGTAAAAAATAATATATTATATTTGCTCCACAATAATTCTTTAGCTTAAATATTTAAATTCTTAATTAGTGTAATTTTATTTTGTTTGATCCTTTAAATAGTTAATTTGGTTTGAATTTTAAAAAATAATAAGATTTTATTTATAGCTTGATATCTAATTTTTAGATAATCAAACCACACTGTAAATTATTTATTATATATATAAATATAAATAAATATTGTATATATTATATTATATATATATCAAATTATCTATTTTATCTCAAATAAAATATATGTTGAATTCTTTATACATATCATACATATTTATTTATTTTTAATTTCTTTATATACGTATTTTTCATATTTTTTATTTTTTTATATATATATTTTTCACATATTATAATATAATCTAATGATAAATATATATACGATTTAATAATTTGGTTAAGTTCAAATCTAAAATTATTCTCTACTTTTTGGTCAAGATTTTCCTTTTAAATATGAAAAAACACTAGTTTCAAAATAAATTTTGAATATGCATTTATTTCACAAATAAAATTTCACATTTAATATATTATATACATTAATTTAAATGAAATGAAATAACCATCAAAACAATATTTATATTATGCTTCTTTTAAATATGTGAAATACTTATATTAATTATATTTAAAAATAAAATGAATTAGAAGTTTCTTTCATTTACTACTGCTAAATAGTTATTACTAATACTAAATAGTAATTAGTAATAATAAATTACTAATTATATACGTACCTCTTAAGTGTTACAAGTATAACTTATAATATATATTATATAGCTAAATATTTAATATGACTTTTATATACTATACAGTTAAATACTTAATAAATATAATTTCAATATTTTATAAGTTAACATGTTATATATAATTATTTCATTGTTTTATTAATTAGCAATTATATATAATATAGTAACTTATCAATTTAGATATAATTATTCGTTAATATTTAATAATACATAATTTTTCATTTTTCAGTCACATATAAATATATAATTAATAAATTATATATATTATTACTATGAAAAAAAAACATATATTTATTTATATATTATTATTATCACACATATAAAATATATGAAAATATAATTATTTTTATTTTTATTAATAAACCGATTCGATTATTCAAACATTCATTATAATTTGAAATTAATTTTGAAATCATTTTATTAAAATTATAGGTATTGAAATGGTTTGATTTTTAATTGATGTTTTTAAATTTTTTGAATTTTCAAAACAATTCATATTGATTATGACGTATAGTTTAGAGGATTCAGATTTCGTGCTCACTCTAATATAAAAAAAATTTGTATAGAATTTTTAGGTTGATTACTTGGGTAGAATTAGGCCTAAATTATTAAAATTAGGTTAATTTTATACTTCACAAAATTGGTTATAACACGTGCAAAGCATCTTTGTCTTTGTAAAGATCATAAGCAATATAAAACTATAAGCCATACTCACTTGATATCACTTTCTTTAAAAAAAAAAAAACAGAAATTATAATCCCTAATTTTAATTTAACAAATCTTCCTAATAATCCATATTGGGAAAAGGCAAATTAAACAATACCGGAATTTCGGCCTTTTCCGCAAATGACACGTCACATTTCTCCTTTTTTTGGCCTTTATTCTTCCTCAAAATCTTTGGCTAATGTAACATCCTAACTTTATTGACTGTGATGTATGGACTGTCCCAATTTCACCTATCTTTCTTTTTATAAAGCGGCCTTTCATTGTTTTAAGGAATGGCAACCGGACATATTCAGAACAACATCAAAAGATTTTGTTATTATATACTAATAATATATATAGAATAAGAGTTGGATAATTTTTTTTTTTCATTTAGTCGTTACACGAGAGAAATTAGAAAATTTTATTAAGAAAAATTAAATTAAATACGATAATAAATTGAATGACCAATTAAATTTTTTTTAGATATACTTATAAAATAAATAAAAGATTTATATATATGTAAATATATATTAAAAATTTTAAGAGGAACATGACTCCCCTCATTTTCCTTTGATTACGTTCCTGAGTCATTATATTAATAGTTTTTTCTTTGAGCAAATTTAAAGATGATGCTTCAACTTTGTATTCAACGAATCAACCTTATAATTGCTTGATCCACTGGCGAATTTACCATGGGGACAATGGGGCAGTGGTTTCCACTGTCCAGTGGAAATCTTTGAATATATACATAAGAGAATTATAATATTGCGCCACTATATTCATCAATCTTGCTTCCATTAAATTGTGTTAATTATCTCATAATCCATTTAAGTTTTAAATTATTTATTTATTATATTTAATTTGAGTTAAAAATATAAAATTATTATTTTAATTTGATTACAATATTAATAAAAATTAGAGAAAAAAAAATTAAAAGTTTACATTTCAAATTGGATATTTTTCCAATATAATAATAAGAAAAAAATCACTTTAACACGATAGGGATGAAATTGCCATCTAAAATATGTTTTTACATTTTAAGCATCTCTTATTGGGCTGTCACGGACAATGGTGGTAGTGTTAGCAGTTAGAGTGGAATAGTGGGGTGTGGGGTGGCGGTGGCGGTGGACCCCACATGTATTATGTTATGAGTTAAGACTTTTTGCGTTCACTATATTATAAAAGTGGGGTCTGGGTCCCACCTTAAAAGCGGTGACGCGTGTCGATCATACAACGCAGTGGCACGTGCTACCCACTCACTTTCTAACCATTTTTTGAACCCCCACCAAATCTCTCTTCCCTTTCTCTGCCTGCTTTGTTTGCTTTATTTAAGTTATATATGTTACGAAAAATAAAAAAAACAAAAACAAGAGTAAGAACAAAAATAAGAATATATAAGAATAAGAATAAAAATAAGGATATATAAGAGAGAATATTTTATTATTTTTTTGATGTATATTATAAAATAAGAATAAGAATAAGAATGTAGAAGAATAAGAATAAAAATAAGAATGTAGAAGAGAGAATATTCTATTATTTTCTTGATGTGTATTACAAAGTAATATGAACTCCTATTTATAGAGTTTATTTTCATCATATGTTATAATATATAAAAATCAACCATAAATTACAACATAAATTACAACATAAATGGTACAATAAAATTAAACTTAATTACAAAAACTTATGAGTA
>CANXYC012502791.1:0-10355 GCA_948193065.1 Aleurites moluccanus | reverse complement strand
AAGTTTGCTAAGCCATATTGAGCTTATTATTGTATTGCATGCCATATAGTATAGTTATATGGGTTCTTCGTGGTACTGGTAGCATAAGCAACACCCATACCCTAGGACCGTCATGGCTCCCAAGTTGGGCTGTGACAATTTAGGTGGACCATGATGTACCGTTTTAAAGCTTGGGACAAAACTAGAAGATTAGGCCAAGTGGTGGCTCAATTGGCTTTTCAGGTTTCATTTTATAAACAAACAAAGTTTAGGTCATTTTAGGTCATTTCGGTGGGCTTATTTAGGGTCCAAAATGCACTGTAGGTACTATAAGATAGCAAATGTTGGTTTATCAGTCCAAATGACTTTTCATATGATATATGATGCAAATCATGCATGATTATATATATATACTTACCTTTAATACAATTAGATCACTTTAGCCCCTAATCCACTGTAGGTAGCCCTAATCGGCCTGCCGTCCGACACTCCGAGCTGGAGTACTCGACGGTTCACCTATTTCCATATATAACACTCCGATAAGATGTAAAAACATTACAAAACACAGTGTTCATGTGAAAACACATCAAGCATATTCAATATGCACTATAAACCTCACATAGCATAATTTACCATTTTTCCATTCCCTTATGCAATAAACACATTCTATCACCACATTTGACTTACATTTCACATATTCATCACTATTAAGCCAAATTAATAACTCATATACACTTAGCTTAGCATTCCATATCAAACATACACTAATATTCAAGTTTAGCTTTCATGTACTTATATTAATTATCTTTTCCATATCTAAACTTATACATTTCCATTACTTACACCATTAAACCATATTCAAACTCTTCCTTTCTAATTACTTTATCCTAACACATTAAACTTACAAACTCAACATGGTTTAACCTAAATGGAATTCATTCCATTCATCCATTTTTCAACACCAATCATTTAAATAACATTCATATACACCAATTACATAACAATCATTCATTTAAACCTATTAAACATCAAAGCACCAAACCATTATCCTAGCTTCACCATTTTGGGCAAGATAGAAATCCCTCCAAATGGATTTCTTTCCATCAATTAACCACTAATTCCTTATAAACACATCAAATATAACTCATTTAAATAAAAATTCCATAAAAAACACACTTTTGGTTCATACTTTTTCCTATTAGGGTTTCTTTTCCAACCTTTGAATTTCTTCCAACCTAAACACTTTTTTGTCATCAATTAACATCAAAGAACATCTTAGGAACATAATTAAACCAAAAGAATTGCAAAATCACTTACTTTCCAAATAGTTATTCCAAAAGTTTAAAGCATTGATTTTCACTTTTTCTTGTTTTTCTTTTGAATCTAAGGCTATATTAGTGTTTAGAATGATGGAATTAATAAGTTTAATTCAACAAATGAAAGAAAACAACAAGCTTTGGTGTTGGACAATGGTGGCCAAAACCTTTGAATGAAGAAAGAGAAAATTTTGCTTGGTGAAATGCCTAAGGAAGAAGATGGAGGTGGGAAAAATCTATAAATATCAAGTTGGTTATCTTATGCATTGATCTTATGGTAAAAATTGTGAAACCTAGCTTACTAACGATTCAATCCTTCATCTTTTCATCCAATGGTTTGATTTAGGTTAGCCTAAAATGATACCATAGGCTTGCATACATCAAATAAGTCCATTATTCAAAGGAAAAGACCAAACTATCCCTAGTTCAAATGAAATCCCTATACGAGCAGCTTTGCCCGGAATCATTTTTTACCGGCTTTAACTTTCCAACAATAATTCATTTAATCATTAAACCACTATTTTCATGTCCTGATATTCCTTTTACCATCAAATATGATGTTAATTTCCATAAAAGCTCAAGGGGTGTGAAATGACCATTTTGCCCCCAGTTCACCAAAAACTCAAATTTACCCGATTTCTTCCTAACTTTTAAACTCCCTCTATTCATTCAAACACATCATATAATATGCATATCTATCAAATTCATGCATAAACATATAAAAATTTACAAGTTTTAAGTCAAGCGAAAATTTCCCCTAGGTTACCCTTTGTGGCTCAAGTTCTAGGTTTAAGTTGAGGTGTTACAACTATGTTCTATGTTTTTAGGGAAAAGGAAGACCTAACTCTGTTCTAGGCTTATAGGGAAAAGGAAAACCTAACTTTGTTCTAGGCTTATAGGGAAAAGGAAAACCTAACTCTGTTCTAGGTTTTAGGAAAAGTTATGCATTGCAAATTTCTAGGAAATTGATTCCTAAAGTAAGGTGGGACAAAGTTATTTGGATTTTAAGATTTTGGGCTTTACTCTAAAGTATAGAGGTTAAAGGGGAATTGGGCTTAGAGAGATCAAGGTGCCAACTGGGTTTAGGCTTTATGAGATCTTGATGCCAACTGGGTTTGGGCTTAGGATAGATATTGGTGCCAAATGGTTTTAGGCTTTGGAAGAGATAATGGTGCCACCTGGATTGGGCTTTGGAGGGATCTTTGTGCCAACTGGGTTTGGGCTTTGGAAAGATCATAGAGCCAATTGGATTTGGGCTTGGGAGAGATCTTAGAGCCAATTGGATTTGGGCTTGGTGAGATCTTGGTGTTTGAGGCTAATGGGCCTTGGGTCCATTTGGGTTAAGAGGTGTTTGAGGCTGATGGACTTTGGGTCCATTTAGGTTGAGAGGTATTTGAGGCTAATGGGCCTTTGTTCCATTTGAGTGAGAGGTGTTTGAGGCTGATGAGCCTTAGGCCTATTTGGGTTGAGAGGTATTTGAGGCTAATGGGACTTGGGTCCATTTGGGTTGACTCTCAACTAGTTCAAGGTACAACCTAGACTTATTAAAAATAGAATGCATGCTTTATAATCATGACTGCATGACTGCATGTATGCATGTGTATGAAGAAAATTAGTTCATAATGACAGTTTAACATTATCATGGTTTATGGGCCCTAAGGTCCAAGGTCTAATGTTCGTTACATGAAGGCTAGGTGGTTTGGTATAAGGGTACCCGTCACACTAGAGCAGTGATATACCTAACCACATGTGAAACAATGAGTTTCATGTGGGTCCAACAATACGACTACTCGTTACACCTCAAAAAGGATTCGAATATTTGTCGCGAGGTGGATACTTTCGCTATCTCCCAACATACTCAAAAAGAGTTATCGAATCAATACTAGTCGCTATCCAAATGTTGCATTTCATAACTGGTGTTGTAGTGATGCATGACAATCAAAGTCAAACTAAAAGCCAAGTAAAAATTCATTTTTGAAAATAATTTCAACCAATTAGTAGTCCTCTTTAACTTTTGAAAAGTTTGTCCCCAGTAGAGTCGCCAACTGTGAGGCCTCGCTCGAGCACCGTGTCCGAGCCTGCTTTAAAATGGGATCAGAATGCTCATTTGGGATAATTTCTCACGAAGGAGATGACCTTAGCTCTTTTATTTGAAAATGATTTTGAAGTCGCCACCTTAAGTTATTTTTATTGAGAAAATTTAAGGTAAAAATCCATTTTAACTCTAATTTTATCCCAAAGGAAAAAAGTGCACTAGTCTTTGAAACCAAAGAGGATTCAGGGACTAGGTTTTCGGTTGAACTTGGCTTTTAATTTTAATCTTGATTTAAAATGATTTTCATGAATAATTAAAGAATGACATATAAGATGTATGAGCACATAAATAAATGGATGAACAATTGAAATATAAGTAATCAAGTAAAACAATCAAAAGAAAGCGATAAAAGTAAATTATTACACCTCAAAATCTCAAAATAGGGGATATCAACTCTAGCCCTTATGGGTTCTAGGTTGATCACACATTCCCCAAAGAATAGATTCAACAAATAAAGTAAAGCTAATAATCAAAGCAAAAGAGATGGTTTTTGTCTCTTTTGGATATGAAGCTTTTATATAGCTTGCCTGCGTATCCCGTTGAATGGGAATCAAAACCCATGCAGTTCTTCCTTCTTGCAAAGGAGGGTTGATTTTATACCCAATTTATCATGTTTTGATTCTTTATTTTGATACTCTATCAAAGTAAAGAAGATGAGTTAGGAGATGATACCTTTGCCCTAGCTTTTAGGGATGTTGGCGGACGGAGTGCTCTTCTAGATCGGAGTTCCACCTTGGATTGGATGAAGCCCGAGGAAATGGATCAAAATGTCTTCTTAACTCTTAAGAAAGCAAACTAACAGAGTAACCTTGCTTAGAAAAATAACTTTGAGGCTTAACACGCCCTTAATAGCAACTCTTTAAACTCAAAGAGAGCTAAAGAAAGAAGAAAATATGAATTGGAGGGGAAAAAGATAAAATCAAATAGTGAAAACTCAAACTAAATGATTTTTTTGTCTTCTTCTGTTGACTTTCGTTGTTCTTGTGTGTTTTGGAAGGTGGGAGGAGGATTCCTATTTATAATAGAAGCTTGGGGGGGGTCAAATCCCATCATTTTCCAATGTGGGATTTGGAAAAAAGAGGTTTGGAATAGAGCTGCCGCCGGCAAAAGGAACTGGTGCCATCGGAGGGGGGTAGCGGTGCCGCTAGGGGGTCTTGGTGGCATAAGAGCTGATGGAGGGCGGTAGCAGTGGCAAAGAGCCACGCTGCCACCCTTGCACTTTGCAGTTGCCACCCACCCCCCTCTAGCAGCAATGCCATGCCTAGAGGGCGGCAGCTTTGCCCCGACTTCATTATGAGGCAGTTCTGAGTCCATCCGAGCACTGGTTTCGTTCCGATGAGTGTCATTCGGGTTGGCACGAGTCCAAAGGGTGTAAAAAATTAGTGTTCACAACACTTAGGTCAAGTTCTACTAGCATCAGTTGCATCCTATAGATATAAGGTTTCGTCACAACCTATAAAAATGACTGTTGTAAGAAAAATAAGGAAATATGAGGAAGATAAAGTCAAAAAATACCTGAAAAGTGTCAAGGCTGCCAAAAAATGCTCGGATAGTCCCAAATTTGCGCACATAAAAACTAGTCCAATATTCCTTGATCCACCGGACACCGGCCCAAAAAACATCTAACCTAGGGTTACTAAGGGGGGGAGGGGGGAAGTGTCGAAAAGTACTCATAAGCCCATACACAAACCAAGCATTGAAGACAAAAAGTCAGAAATACAAGGCAAAAGTTTAGAAAAAGTACATAAAGTACCTCCTAGTTCAAGTTAAATAACAGGTGCAGAGAGTACCTCCCAGTTCAAAATAAACAAAAGGTACAGAGAGTGCCTTCCAGTCCAAATTTAACAAAGGATGCAGAGCGCATAACTCCCAAATAAAATGAGTCCCTCTATAAGAGTTGAAAACTCCCCGAGACAAGTCACACATCTCCTAATACATAGTGCTTAGGATAGCGCCAGCCCAATCATATTCACCCAGCAGAGTCATGTCTATCAAGCTTGGCAAAATGTTCAAGTTAATAGTGTCATGACGGGTATGGCCGAATGTGCATCCTGCCAGAATCAGCATCATCAGTCTAGCCACAGTCGCAATATTAAATAAGGTGTCAGTAAATGGCTCCATCTCTCTCAGTTGAGCCTGAAGCCAAGTGCGAGGCATTGATATGCAATCCCGAGGTGGATCCTGACCTATAGGTTGGATCATATCTTCAGGAGTGAAGGTTGTCCTCCAATCAGAATAGAGATCCAGGTGATGGGTCCCAAAATGTAAGCCAATCAGCATTGATAGATTTAAAAGAGTAACTGTCATCTCCCCATATGGAAAGTGATAAGTGTTGGTAGTATCCCACCACCACTCAGCCAGTGCCTTGATTAAGGCTACATTGCTCTCAGGGTTTGTTTTGACCTTCAGAAAGGATACAAAACCAGTGGGCTCTAGCAGGGGTTTCACTGGAGTTTTAGCTGATAAAGCATCAGCCAGATAAGCCAAATTTGACCTAGCACCCCTATTCCTAAGCATGGTGGTCTTTCAAGAAAAAGAAATTCACTCAGCAGAGATTTGAAAAAAAAAGGTTGAAAAAATACCTCAATTTTGCCATCCCAGGAAATCTGTTGTTCCGGTTCTTGTAACAGATTCTCTGGGTCAGGATTATCCTGCGGGGCCTCGTAGCTATGGTGTCCCCTGTTTCTAGTAGCACTTCAAGAAGCTGAAGCCAGAAAAGCTAGAGAGAAGGATAGTGTAATACCCTAGGGGATCATAACTTATATGCATGATTTAATTCTCAGTATGTGGTTTAAAGGCATTGAAATGATAGGAAATCATTTTGGAGACATAGTTTTTTCTGAAAATCGGCAGTGTCGAGAACTGTAATGCCCTAGAAATTCCTAACTCATATGCAAGATTTAATTCTTAGTATGTGGTTTAAAGGCATTGAAATGATGGGAAATAATTTTAGAGACACAGTTAGAAAGAGAACTAATTACTTTTCCAGAAATCGACGGTGTCGGGAACACTGCCAAGAAATTAGAAGTCCGGTCAATAGAAGAATTTAATTGGACTATGGGGTAAAAGATCACCTTAATGCATGTGTAATTTTGGTAAAAATAAATAAGTGAAAATCATTTAGGAACACTGAAAAAGTAACCAATGGCAAAATCTTAAATAAATTAAATATTAAGGTGAATAGTGAAAATGAGTCTGTCTGAGTTTTAGAATGACTTTGAAACTATTTTTATAAATAAGGATAAATTAAAATAAGCCTATTTAATGCCCATTTTGGAATCTAAATCCTGACAGAATAAATTACAGAAAAAATTAGGGTCAAAACCTAATTACTTGGAAACTTAAGGACTATAATGTAATTTACCAATTGATTTTTGTATATAAGCATGCCTTAGAACAAATTTTCCCATCTTCTTCTTCTTTCTCTTAAGTGGCTGAACCACCATTCTTCATTTCTTCCATCCATTTCTTCATCTTCTCACCAAATTTCTTAAGAAAAATTGATAGAAAACCTAAATACAAACCTAGTTCTTTCAATTGCCATCATTGTTTTGCTTGGAAGAATAAAGGAATTCAAAGAATTTCTCTTCAAAGATTTCGGTCACTTCACTCCATCAAGGTAAGGAATTTGTTTGTTCAATTTTATGGTTTAGTTAGATGATTTTAAGGTTGAATTGAATGGGTTTTAGGTTAGATTGCATCAATTGATGCATTTTGATAGAAATGCCTAATTTGCCTAACCTAAATGAAGTGGTGTGCCTTAGCTATGTTAATTAGTGTTATTTAATGTTAATTGATGTTAGAATATGTTAATTGGAGGCCATTAGGTAACTAATTGGTGGTTATTTTGGTGTAGAACATAAAGATTGCCAAAGTTGCCCTATTTGCCTCATTTGAAGCTTTTGTGTGGAAATCAATTTTCCAAGGCATTTGGAAGCATTAGGTGAGTTCTATATGCATCAAATTACATGCCTATATCATTGGAATTGAAATTGGAAACCATATATGGAACCTAAGTTTTGGCCGAACCATTGTCTACTATTCATCCTATGATTTTTGATTAATTTTCCTTTGTAATTCCATGCCAATTTGATCTTTTCAATTGTGCTTGCTATTGTATATTTGATACCTATTGTGTTGCCTACAATTTGGTTTGTTGTTGGTTGAAATGGGCATGCCAAACTTGCACCAAAACCTAACCTAAAGGCTTGCCCATTTGTGTCCACCAAATGTTTGATTAAATGCCTAGTTGTTTTTGCCTTGGCCTATTGCTTTGTATTCCATAGGCCTACCATTTGAATGCCATCATCGCCAGTGACATTGGCATGCCAATTGGCCTACCATTTTCCTTTGCCGAGCCAACTTTTGTTCCATGCCTTGTTAATTACCAAACCACTTGTCATTGATTATATATCTTCTATTGTAATGCCATTGATTTAATTGATAAATGATTTGATTGATATTGAACTTATTGATATGGAGGATACCATTATTGCATAATGGTGTCCATTGATATGTTCTTGCTTATATTGACCCTAATGTGGCTTGACAGAGCTATCGATTTGACATGGTAGTGGGAATATACTGTTGGCGATGTGCACATTGTATTATTGATACCCTAGCTAGGAAGGGTTGTGGTCTTAGCCATAAGACTTGATCAATCTTATGCTCACTGATATAGATATTACTGGAGATAGTATGATTTTATATAGTCCATACCGATGCTACTGGAGACTGTATGTTTGCATATAGTCCATCCCTTTATCTGTCTTTCCATATTATTCTGAGCCTATGATATATCTGTTGGTTATTTTGTCATCTTTTGATTAATGATTTTGTAAATTTGTTCACATTGATCCATTGACACCATTGATTTATTTGTTAACCATTATTTTATTGGCGATGCATATAGATTCACTGAGTATCTTATATACTCACCCTTTTGCTTTCTTTACCCTTTCAAGAGAGGAGTAGATTGCAGAATCCCATCGTTTGTCATCCGAGGATTTCTGCTTGCTGTTGTTTGATGTATATATTCTAAATTCTGTATTTTGATGTTCATAATCTAGCTGCTCCATGGGGTATGTATGGGATAGTTAGGATATGAACATTTATATGTATGTGATGATTTTTTATGATATATATATAATGATAATATGAGATGTGATGATAATTACTACAACCAACTGCACTAGATTACAGAAAGACTTACAAAATGACAGATTGAATGTTAACTAATTAAAATTTATAATTAATTGATGGTTATAGATTGTGTATGTGATATTGGGTTCTACGGATGCCGGTCACTATTGGCATCTCCAACGTCCTAGGACTGTAACGATTCGAAAATGGGTCGCGACAGTGTAACACCTACCATTTTCATATACCATTTTTGGATATATATATATATATATATATATATATATATATATATATTGTGTGAGTGTGTGTGTGTGTGTGTGTGTATGTTTGTAATTTTTTTTTAAATTTAATTGGCTTAATTAATTAATTTTGCAATAAATATACATTTTACTTATTTAATTATTTTGGATTAGGATGGTAAATGAGCTTGGAAAATATTCATTGATATAATAATGATTGATAGATTGAGTTCCTAAATTTGTAAATATATTCTAAGTGCTGGAAGTTAGGAGTTAGTATGTCAGTAGCGAATTTGCGTAAGTTGGGTTAAGTGGCTTCCAGCCGGCCTTGGCGAGCTAGCATTGCCGAGCTGACCTGGCAAAGAGGAAAATGCAAAGTGGGAATGCGAAGAGGGAAGTGCGAGCCGGCAATTGTGAAGAGGCAATGGTGAGCCGGCACTGCGAAGAGGAAATGTGAAGAGGAAGTGCGAAGAGGAAATACAAAGAGGAATTGGCAAAGAGGAAGTGTGAAGAGGAAATGCGAAGAGGAAATGCGAAGAGGAAATGGCGAAGAGGAAATGTGAAGAGGAAATGCGAAGAGGAAATGGCGTAGAAGAAATGCAAAGAGGAAAGGCGAATTGGGAAATGCAAACTGGGTTTGGCAAAGAGGTATATGTGAGCTGGCATGTGCGAAATGGAATAGCGAGCCGGCAATGCGAAGAGGCATTGGCGAACTGGGATTGGCAAGCTGGCAATTGCGAGCTAGAATAGCGGATAGATTAGCGGAATGAGAATTTGTAATTTCATTTTTTTTACTGAGGCAGTAACTTATAAAAAGGGCAGTAACTGATGCATTAAAAACACTTAAACCTTTTTATTTCCTTCTTCTGTATTCTGTGTGTTCGTCTTTTCTCCCAAAGGAGCCGAAATACTGTTTCTTCTTCTTCTTCATCGATTTCATGATTTCTCCATCAGATTTCTGGAGGAAATTCGTGGAAATCATACATATTTTGTGATTCATCTCATTTCGTCTTAAGCTAGTAGAAAAAAGAGCTGGAAATATTTTAGAGGCAGTGAAGGATAAATTTCTGCCATTGTAACTCATTTAAGGCAAGTGATTATTTGTTGGATTTTATTGATTAAATAGATATTATTTAGGTTGGAATAAATGGGTTTAGTGTTATTTTATCTAGATTAACAATAATTCATGGAAATCCCTAAACACTAGGGTTTATTTGGAACTTTGAAATATGAATTGATAAATTAGTGATGGGATTCACAAATTAATGATGGAAATAGTTAATTGGATATAAGTGAACACTTAATTGATAATCAATTTGATGTGAAATTGTAGATTGTGAAAATTGATTTCTCCAAGTAGCCAAATTGGGAATTTTTGAGGAAATTGGGGAGATTGGCTAATCAATTGACTATTGAAAAGTTGTGGTGAGTTCTACATGCATCATTTGTCATATTACTTTACTTAATTTGATTGTTGGACACCATTTGGGAAACGGGGGGGGGGGGGGGGGGGGGGGGGGGGGGGGGGGGGGGGGGGGGGGGGGGGGGGGGGGGGGGGGGGGGGGGGGGGGGGGGGGGGGGGGG
>CANXYC012502486.1:0-18383 GCA_948193065.1 Aleurites moluccanus | reverse complement strand
CTTGAATTGATTATGATATGTTGTGGCATGATGTAAATATGTGATATAATTGTATGTAAGATTCAGAATCTGTGAGTTCTATGGGTTTATGGTGGCCTTAAGCCTACCCTTGCCCTAGGACCGTCGCACCACTGGAGTTGGTGTGTGACATCTTTAACCTAGGAAAACACAATAAAAAAAAACTAATGAACTATAAGCGAAAAACCGTAAGGCAATAAGGCCTCCTTATAGGGACATCATAAGACCTAGTTAAAACTAGGCAAGAGACCATAAGGCATAAAGAATGTAATTGAGACACAAATGAAAGCTAGAAAATTTTAGGCACATCTCTTATTAGAGGCACAATTAGACCTAATTTACACTAGGTGAAAGTTTGCGAAGCAAACGAATCCTCTTTCAAGTTGCAATAAAGACCTTTACATAAGGCTTCATAAGATATTTCACAAAGCAAATAAAGACCTCATTGTGAGGCACCACCAAGACCTCTAATAAGGCACCTAAAGTCTTCCTAAAGGGCTAAATAGGACCTCAATGTGAGACTTTGTAAGACCTTTAAAAAAGCATATATATTAAAAGACCTTTATGTGAAGCACCTTAAAGACCTCTCTATGGGGTATTTTACAGACCTTTAATAAGGCTCTTGAAGACCTCTTTCAAAAGGCTCAATAAAACCATTATGTGAAGCTCCATCAAACCTTTCAAAAAGCTTAATAAAGATCTTTATATAAGGCAAGAACCTCCATTCGAGGTAGCTTAATAAGACCTTCAACAGAGGCAAATTATTCCCATAGACCAAGACCTTTTCGGAAGGCAAACGCCTCTACGAGAGGTAGCCAAGTAAGACCTCATAGTGAGGCTAGGCTAAAACACTTTCCACAAACTAATGCCTCCTTACGGGGTAAATGATAAGAACTATATGTGAAGGGAAGACCTTAGACAATTCCCACATTTAATAAGACCTCATAGCGAGGCAATACTATAAGACCTCTAACAAATAGGGTGTCACTTTTTGTTGACAAGAGGAACTAACTCTATGATGCAAAAGTCAAAGCCTACATGACCTAGAAAACATTAATAAGACCATGGATGGCCTATAAAATGTAATGGTGCAACAAAGCCTAGATGATCCAGCGAGGCCAATAAGACCTTAGAGAGCATATGCAAATAAGGAAGCAACAAAGATCTTTGCTCTTAAACAGAAATAAGCAAGCAATACCCAAATAAGACAATGATAATAAGACCCTGAAAGGCCTAAATAAAGACCTAGACGAGCAAAGCGAAGATAGTATGACCTCGATGGGAACATGCAAGCAGAATAATCAAGACCCATACTAGTGAGGCCAAGTCAGAAAGCCTCCAAAGGCACATTCAACCCAATATGCCATCAGACATGTAACCAATCCAAGACCTAGAAAAGATAGGAGCCTTTGCTCACAAAGGTGAGGTGATAAGACCTTGAAGACACACAATCAATGAACCAAACATAATCACAAGATATGTCGAGTTCAACATAATGGTGAAATTTATATAAGTTATAAGCTGACACAAATAGAAGAAGTTAATCAAAGAACTAAAACTTGTACAAGACTAATAATGGCACATTCTCATTACTATTTGTTCAAATTACAATAATTTGTTCAAATTATAAGAAAAAAATAATAGATACCACATTCGAAAGTCATATGGTGAGACAGCTTTAAGTGGATGAAAGACTTTCGCTATCACAAGGTTGTAGTGAACAAAAACCTCTTATCCATCAATAGACAGACGCAAATACATCAATCCTTCAAAGTGATCCATGAATAATGCACATAAGAGAATGGATTGCCAGGTGCATCGTCATCTCTCTCAAACGACAATGAATTTCCTGCTCAATGTATGGTAAAACATACAAAGTGAGTTTGAAGGGAAAGTTTATTCCATTGAGATCAGTCAGGGAGAAAACCAATTTTGACTATCTCAGATGCCAACTGAGCTAATAACCAAGATAGATCCATAATTTGAAGAGTACGGAAGGCCATGTGCTTTCAATCAGTTCAAGTAGAAGTCTATGCATGCAACAACAACATTTAACAATCCTTAACTTGGGTCCTAAGAACACCACATTTTGAACCCAAAAAAGGTAATACAAATCTAGTATAATAATCAAAGTCATTGGAATATTAGAAGACAATAGGAATTAGTTACCATGCTATAAAAATGGTTATGAATAAGGAAAAGTGAGCGAAGCAGAAGTGAGATAGGCTGAAAGAGTTATGAGGAGACATGTAAATAACTCAGGATACACTTTGGTATATATAAGAACTGATCAGTGCCTTACTAAGACTCAAAGCATGTCCTTTCAGTTTCTCAAAACTAATTGCATTCGCTGCATCTTTTAAAAATCTTAATAACTGTTTCTGAAATCCTAGGATAACTTTCATGTTTTCTAAAGATGATCGCTCTAATGCTCAAGAATACTAGCACGTGCACACAAGAAGTAAAGGACATGCTTGCCTCACAAGCTCCAAAAACTCTAGAAGACTCGAAGCTTCTTTAGCCAGATCGCACAAGAGACTCCAGTAGATACCTCTCTTGCTATTATGAACGTAGCTTTTTGCACTAGCAGAGTAAGATGACCTCTAATAAGGACTAAAATTGGCTATACTAATTGGACCGTCCATATTAAGCCAAAGAAATGTAAGTGCTACAGCATCAAGCCTTACATCTCTAAAAACGCTAAGCTATCAATAACTAACAGGCCTAAGGCATTATGGACATGCCACCTTGCACCTTATCCCGGTGTCAAGGCAACAAGTATCTTGCTTAGAGCTACCTCATAGTGACAATACTTCACCTTGCCACTAGACGAGCTCACTCAATCTATAAGGAGAGTTCACCCCAACACCTCCTTTAAGCTTCTCAGATACGTAATCCCTAATAGCTCTGAAAAATGAGATTTGATTCAAATTAACATAAGACTTTACACTTAATAGCTGAATAGGAAGACATGTCATTCCATTTTTCATTTATAGTATGACATGACAAAGATCTACTGATTATAAATGGCCATATCGCACACTCAATCCAATCTCCAAGATAGGAACACAAATTAAATACACTCAATCTCTCCTTCCACTAAGGAAGAGGTTGGTCATTCAAAGTTAAAGCCATACTCCAAATAGGAAAAATAGTGGTAATAACTCTCTATAACCATTCAAATTCCCCAAGCCATAACTCCATAGATATAGTCATTGACTTAAGTATTGGAGGACCCATGCCAAGCCACAGTCTTAAGCTTATATGTTTGTTTTCTCTCCTTCGCCCTTCTCATGCAAGTCATAAAACCAACTATAAAGCAACCTATCTTCTAATTGCTCAGGTTCAACACCTCAAACTCCAAGTCTTAATGATGGGTGGCCTCAGGCATAGGACTTGTCAGGAAAAATCTTATTAATTGTTATTGATTTTTGAATTTATTTCTTAATAATAAAAAAATATTGTTAAAATATATTCATTTATTTTATTCGGTATTTGAAAAAATAAACAAGTTATTATAATAAGAGAAACTTATTTATGAGAAATAAATTTGGCTTTCAATCTTTGGCCTCAAACATGACACTAGACCCACTTTACAATGGAGTATAAATAGACTTATAAGGCCTAGAGGCACATAAGAAATATCTTCGAGAATGACTTGTGGCAAGGATCCCTAAAGCTCGATTAAGATGAGCCATCCTTCTGAACATGCCATGCTAATAGACTCCATAGCTAGTCTGAGTCATTTGAGAGATCCTTGACCACACTTCTCGCTAGCATCACAATACTAGAAGCTAAGATCCTTCGCATATTCGGTCATATGCTCAATGTATGGATAACAATTTTCAGGACTTAGAATACATCAGACACTAGCACTCCAAAATAGGACTAACCACCCGATTTTAGCAAAGTAGGAAGTATTGTTCATCACATCACAACCCCCAACAATATATGGAATGTTAGTAGCAGTGCACTTTGCATGTAATAGTCAACATGATAGAAGGAGCCTGATAGGACCAACGGTTGATCAGTCCCTTCCAATGACATGACCTCACTTATCTATGAGATGTGGAAATGTGCTCACCAAATTGATCAAATAGTCATGACTGAAAGTATAAACTGAGATATTCAGCTATCAATATAGTCAAATTTTCTATAACTCCTCACCTATTTTCTATAACTCCTCAACCTCTTTCTCTCACTAAAACTTTCTCTCAAGATTGATCATCTTTTTCTTTGAGAACCCTAAGAATCAAGCCACTGATTTAGACATTGAAGAGGTTTTGCCAAGTCCAACCTTGACATCTTGATACTTGTTCTTTCATTTTACAGGTCCAAAAAGTTATTTCAAGTTCAGGCCCAAATAAAGAGATCAATCACCTTTCTTTGATGATTTTTGGATCATCATATATAAAATGTGATTTATTTATTTATTTTAAATTTGTTTTTAGGATATGATTTTTAGTACAAAAAAATTATTCTAAGAATTAAGCCATTAATTTAGATATCAAAAAGATTTTGTCAAGTTCAATCTTGATATCTTGATAGTTGTTCCTTCATTTTACAAGTTTAAAAAGTTATTTTAAGCTATGATCCAAACAAAGAGATCAAATGCCTTTTTTTTTTGAAGATTTTTGAATTATTACTTATTAAATGTGATTTTTTTTTATATTGAATTTGTTTTTAAAATATGACTTTTAGTATAGAAAAACAACAATTAAATATGGGAAATAGAAACAATGTTAAATAGCCCTTAACTTGGAGAAAACCCGTTCCATACTGATAATTTCAGTCAATGAAGAAAATGGGAGGCTAGATTCCATTTTACTTGAGAATAGTAATAGTAAGAATAACAATAATAATTTGAGTCAATATATTATTTTTTAAATAATTGGACAATTAAAAAAGAACTGTAATATCACCGTACTGTTTATGAAAGAGGAATGCAATGTTTATGAAAGTCAACAAGTTGATTTTGATGGGGAATCTGACAGAAAGAAATGAGAGTTCACAAAGCCAAGCCACATTGTTCTTTCTTTCTTCGGATTTGGGACTTCAATTAATATTTATATTAGGAAAAATTACATAAATATATTATTTTTTATATATATATTTATATATGTTGGATATATTTAATATATTTTTAATATATATTATATTTTTAAAAAAATATTTTTAAATATGTAGTATTTTTAAAAAAATATTTTTTAACAATAAAAATAATTTTTTTTTTATTTTTTCAATATTTTTATAAAAATCCTTTTATATGATTTGTACTTGTAGGATAGTCCTCCCCAATTAAGGGATTTCATCTCGAAAAATTGTCAATTTTTTTTTTTTTATGTTTTAAAAAAAAAATTACCACCTTTTTACTAATAATTTTATTTTCATCATTATTCATATTTTTTTAAGATGCTTTTAATGTTTTTAAAAGAAAAAATTTAATTGTTTTTATTATATTATTAAATGAATGTTATTGTCACTATTAAAGTATTGGAAACTTAAGAAATACTCTTTTTAACTTGTTAAAATAATTTGAAAGGTTTTGAAAAAAAAAAAATAATAATAAAAATGGTTTAATAGAGAAATAAAAAATGATAAAATAAAAAAACTTACTTGAACTTTTAAAATAATAATTATTTTAAAAAAAATAAATTATTTAAGATGATAATTATTTTGAAATGGAATGAGTATAAGACATAAGGAGTAATTATTTTTAAAAATATTTAAATTGAAATATGAATTAGTATGATTATTTTTTAATTCAAATAAAGTTGAATAAAATTTCATTAATTTAAGATTTAAATTTATTTTTTTATAAAAAAATATTATTATTATTATTTATAAATTGACATGAGATATTTTTGAGGAACTACCGTCTATTGAGAGATATTTATCTGGTTCGAGTAAGGGAAGGAGCATGTATCACATTGTCGAAATCATTTCATCATCAATTCACCATTATTTTCAACCACATAATGTTTATAATGCAGAACTATTCTAATTCTGTTGTGATTATTGTTCAATAATATACTTCTCATCTTTAAACCTTATTAATTTTAACTTTTATTAGTATTTAAAGCTTAATTATTGATGATTAAGAATCTAAACTCTTAATATAATACCATAATTAAAATCATATTTGTTACTATATATATATATATATTTAATTTGGTTGATAAAAAAAGCAAAACAATGTGAACTAGATAGATGGATCAGTTTAATTTAAGTCCAAAATTATATATGAGTTTTGTTGTGTTTTCTTTTTTGTTTTCATAATGATTCCATTATCTAATTAATTTGATTAAATATATAATTTTATTTTTCTAATAGGTATAAAGAGATTCAATTAAGCTTGTCATTATTCCAAATTGAAAATTTTAAATTTTAATCAAGTAAATTATTCTTTTCATTTTAAGTGTACGTTGCAAAATTTTTTAAAAACCTTTATGAAAGGATCAACAATAATAATTAGTAAAATTTTTTAAGAACACAACCAAAATTTATAAAGGGTTTTTCAAAATGGCCGCACCAGCATGCAACCAGTTTATACATAGATATATTAGAATGTGTAAATGAATTGCGGGCATGTTATACAATTAAATACACTCTAATTTTTAAATAAATAATTGCACGAGATTTAAAGGGACTTGAAAAATCTTGGGCCACTACTTTTGTCCAAAGGCTTTACTAAAATTGTGAGAATTATTAACTATATTACTGTGAAAACTGAGTAATTATAATAGAAATTGATTGCAAGTACATGAAAAAAGGACATTGAGCCTAGAAAGAGAATAGTAAGCTTGAAGGAAAAATAATTATTTTAGAGGAATTAATTACTTTATAAGAGAAATTGTTGTTTGCTTAAAAGGAATTGACAGATTGCTTGAAAGGGAATTTGATCCACTTGAATTGATTTGCTGATTGTTGATTGAATTGATTTTAGTAGTTGATTGGTTTGATTGGATGATTGAGTTGTTGGGGGATTGAATGGGGATTGCTACTGTAGCTTCCTTTCCCTTTTATAGTCGTTTGAAGATTATCCGTTGATAACTATTGATTTTCACTAAGGTTCACTTCTCCACTTTCACAATATTTTCACTTAAGGCACACTCTTTTACTGTACTGGTGAATGTGGTGAAAATCTCTAGTTAAAATCAATTTTATTGGACTTTAGTCAACTGACTGCCTTTTCATTTAATAGGTCAGTTCATTAACATTATATAATTAATTAATAATAATACATATATAGAGTGGCGCTGTCCATATACTAATAAAATATTAACAAAACAAGTTTTCTTTTATTTTTGTTTTAGGCAATTTTTGTACCATTTAATAACTTAAGGAGCTTATTAAATGAAGTTGATTTTTCACAATGAACGCATAAAAAAATTAAATGCCAAAACTTGGAAAAGTCTCCATCGTCATGGTTTTTCCCGGGTTGAGGGACTGATGTATTTTTGGCTATATAGAATTTTTAGTGTTTAAAAAAATTTTATAAAATTTTTTAAAAATTATAATATTATAGTATTTTTTATAATAAATCTAATGACATATTTTTTGTATAAAATAAAAATCAAATAAATGTAAAAATATATGTTAAAAGTATATTAAATATAGACCATTAAATTGTAACGGTTTATATTTAATACACTTATATTATATTTTTTAAATCCATTTGATTTTTATTTTATACAAAAAATATGTTATTAAATTTATTATAAAAAATACTATAATATTATAACTTTTAATAAACTTTGTAAATTTTTTTGACACTAAAAAACCTACATAATAAAAATTAATGTGTTTTTAGTATATCAACTCTCTTCAACCCGTTTTTCCGAGGTCGAATACTTAAATTAGTTGGTGAATATTATGTTGCAGTACCAAACATTGAAGAAGAAACAGCTGCAGCTGCAATGTTCTCTGACAAATATCAGGTGGGTGTGTAGGGCTTTGCCAGGCCAGGTATCAATCTCATCAGGCTTCAGAATCAGGGTTGTCCAAAAAATAAAATAAAATTTAACAGAACTTATTAGACTATACCAAAATATCATAACATAAAAAAAATTATCAACATTATACAAGAACCATCCAGCAATCCACATGATTGCTAGCAGAGTGGCATGGGGCTAGTACTCTTGCCGACGAGGTTAGATGGTAGCTACTATATATAATAAAATTAAAATGAAAATTTAGAAAATGAAAATGAAAATGAAAATTGAAGAAGAGAATCTTAGGGTCCTATTAATGATTGAGTGCTGCGAAAATTAAACACACACATTGATCTTCCCCAATCATCAATAGTTTGAAACAATGACATGACCTGTTAAGCTAATCCAACCACTTGCTTAATTTGACCCTTAACAAATCTTAATTTCAATTTTCAATTGCCCCATTCCGTCCATAAAATTGTTAACATGACAACACTAATTAAATTCTCTTATTCATAGTGCTTTTCCATCGTCGGCAATGATTTTATGTGTTCATTCCTTCATCATCCACCGCCAAGCTGTCGGCTCAAACCACAGTAATTAATAATAATACATGTACCTTTATTAAATAATTATATGTGAAAATTTCATTATTAATTATTTAAATTTATAATCCTCCTATCCCACTTGAAGCTATTGAAGTTAATGTTTATATATCACAAAACGAACTATGAATCTGAATCAAATAAAATCGTCATCAAGATTATTAATTAGAGGGTAACTATATAAATTAATTTAATGATGATTGTCTCAATTGGAGGACATATAAGGTACGTAAGTACCCCAGACAACTCAACCCCTTTGGCCCATTTCAACTGAAAACGTGTTGCTTCTGTTGAGATGCATCACATGCCTTCTGTTTTCAATTTTGGGGACCATATTAGTGTAATTATTATACTTTCCATGCACAAATTTCTTGAATTTACAATTAATTTACCTATTTGGTTTAAAAGTGTTTATCTACAAAATTCCATTTAATATGCATGATTACATATAGAGGCTAATGTTATAATGGTTGCAATAATTTTTTAATGTTCCCCCTCAAAAAACTACAGCAAGAAGGCCATGTTGTCTGATTGAGAAGTTTGGTACATAGTCAAAAAGAAAGGAATTTTGTTGTCCATGAAAAGGGAGAACAAAAGATATTATAATATGCATATATAATTAGAGAGAGTAATGTAATATACATATACATAGTATAAATAAATTAGGGCATAAAAATAAATAAGAGAAATACAGATACTTATGTCGTTTTAATTCAAAGCAAAGCACATGCATCCCCTTAATTAATTCTTAAGCCAATCAGAAATCTTGACGTAAAAATTTAACATGCATGTGACTCTAGTTGCTGCCACGTATGTGCCGACATGGAGTCAGCAGTTACAGTTATGCGGTTGGGTCCAGTCCTAATCATGTGCCTTGTTTCTCTGATTTCACTTCACAAAGATGGTGAAAGAAAGAAAGAAAGAAGGTTCAACTGTTGAATTGGTGTATAATATCGATCCAAAAAGGCACCAAACCAAAAACAATATCATTTGGTTCTCATTCTTCCAAGTCTACCAATTTACTATCTCATTATCTCTTTCCCTAAACCTGTCGACGCCATAAACGGAAATCATTACTAAAAAAGTAAATTTGTTTATTGATTTTTTTTATTAAAAATTAAAAATTCATAAAATATTAAATAAATAAATTTAAAAATAAAATAAATTAATAAAAAATAAAAATTTTAATCTATCACTTAAAATGATAATAATTGAAATGAAATATAATTCTATTAATATTTTTTTTTATGATCTAACTCATTTTTTATATTTTTTTTATTTATATTTTTTTAATATAATTATATTTTATTTGAAATAACCATTTTCAAGAATACTTGTTAGAAAAATTATTTATTAATTTATATAAACTAATAATTAAATTTATTATTAATTAAACATTAATTAGAATTAAATTAAATACGTGTATGTGCGTGTGCACTTCTCTTATTATTCCATTTCCATTATCCTCTCCCGTACACTATAATTATTGATGGCATTGCTGTCCCTTTTTTTCCCTATAAAAATATCTCCCACTCCAAACTTAATGGACTACACAACTACTCTCTCTTTTCATTATCTCTTTCTCTAATTTTCTTTCTTTCTTTCTCCATCACTCTCTCATTCATGTGAGTAACAATTAACTAAATATTAATTTCTTTAAGTATATGAAAAGCATTTGCATTTCAGTTCAGTTTTTAGTTTGTTTATTATTATAGTAGGCCTTATTATTTCTAATTTGGATAACTAATTGGTTTTTTCCATTTTGGGTACGCAAAATAGAGCCTTTTTGTTATTTGTTCAATTTTATTTATCCACACCATGTCCTAATCTTTTAATTTGTTTTCATCATTTTGTTTCTCTCCCACATCATTGTTTTCAATATAGACTTAAATAAATAACATGAGATTATAAAAAGAAATTATTTTCTTTCGATGAGAACTACTTGTAGAAGTTGACATTTCCGTGCATTACCATTCAAATAGTTAAATATTATACTTTTTTTTTTTCACTCAATTATATTTAAACTTTGCAATGGGAAGGAAAGAACTAAACAAATTGAGGTGTATTTGACTACTTAAAAAAAATTTCATTAATTTAAGAAAAAAAAATTTATTTAATTCATCCAAACTTAATTTTTTATATAAAATTAATTTTTGATCCAAATAGAATTAACTCCCAGACTCCATCCCTGTTTGCAATATCTAAAAGTGATTATATCTTTTACTTTATCACTTTGAACAAATCAATTTATATTTCTTGCTTACATTAAAATTTTCTTCAAATATTTTATTTTTGCTTAATTTTATTTGAAAATGCAGAATTGATAATACACACCACAAAAAGGGACCAAATTCAAGGAAAGCAAATATAATAAATATGGTGGAATCTGATAAACTCGCGACCAATATGAACCAGGTAAGAGAGGTATTATCTGTTTTAGAATTCTCTCACTTATATATTATATTATATTTATATTGACTGTTGTTTATATCTTTTCGATCTATGATCAATTGAAATGATTAACGGGGCCCTTATTTATTCAATTAATTTTTTTTTTCATTCTCTGTGATGTGATGGGAACCTGAGAAAAGTGCATAAAAAATAGAAAGATTATGGGCACACAAGATCATTCTAGTAGAAACTAGGTGAATTATCAGCTATGGTTCCATGTCAAGATTTTTCAGAGAAGTATTCATTTTTCTTTTTAATTTATTCATTCTGCTTAAAGTTATAAAAACATTCCTTAATTTACTATGAATCAGGGGAATATTTAAAGAATGTTTTTATAATTATTATTTTATTATTGGGATATTGATAGTCTGACCAATTAATGAGGTTATGATCAAGTGACTCAATTAATACGGCACTTGATAATTAATTTAAAAATAGATAAGGCCAAATATAATTACTTCTCCTTTAATCAATTAGAAGATGCAAATTAATTTTTTTTCATATTATAAGTTATTTTTAAAATTGAAAGATATCGACTTTAAAAAAAATAATAAAAGAAAGTCTTATGATAATCAAAACATGATTGACATTAAAAGGAGTCTCATAATTAGCTGCTGACTAATTCCCCATGGATTTACTCAACAGGTTAGTTATTCTCATTTTGTTAAATAAAAATGTTCTTCTATAAAAAAATTTGTTCAGAAAACAATTTCATAGATACTACAATAACTCATTATAAAATTGGATTTTGTCAACATGGTATGTTCATTTCTTTATAATGATGGTTCTAACGTGTGAAGATATTTAAAAAAAGAAAGAAAAAGAAAGAAAAAGAGAGAGAAAATATGCCATGTGAAGCTGCTTTTGCACTGATATTGTCTATAGTCCTACTTTGGTTATATTAAGACGAGCTTATAATTGTTGTGTTGCAAAATTTAATTCAAATAAGATAAATAGGTTGTGCTAAGTGACAAGAAATATAATTTAGGACAAAATAACAATTTTGACACATACTATTTGGTATGATTAATTGATTAGGATCATAGATTTTGATGCTCTTCGTTTCCAACTTTCTTATGATCTTTAAAAAAAAAAAATTCTCCCAAACTATAACAAGAAAAGAAACTAAAAAAAAAAATCTAGTCTTTGAACAAAAAGACATGAAATCGACTCTTTCTCCAAAGTCTAAAACGTGAAAGAAAACGCCATAACGTTTTTATCGAAGATAAAGAAACACAAGCAAAACCAAAAAAGTGAAGAAAAAGGAAAAGGAAAATCGTGTGCTATTTCAACATTTTCTTTTTTGTCTTCCATTTCCCAAAAAACCCACTAAGTGTATTTATATTTTTTATTTTTTATTTTTTTTAAAATATTTGACTCCTATTAATACTTAAATTTTATATGCATAATTTTATTAAAATTTTATTATGAGTGAACCAAAATCTTATTTTAGGAATGGAGAGAGATCAGATCCTGACTCACCTCAATCCTAAAAAATTATATATATTTATAAAAAAAAGAATTATTTGATATATTAAAATTCAATTTTTTATTTAATCTCAATTTACTCATAATTAATTTTTTAAAATTTTTTTATACTTACGTAAAAAAAAATTTAATTTTTTGCCTATTAAAAATTAATTTTCTGACTTTTGTGCCTTTTAGAGCTCTCTATTTAAACCCTTTTAACATATCTTTCTCTTCTCAATCAATATTTCCATTCAGCCGCTAAGCATGGATATTGACCCACCTTTCTATGAGATCTACAAGACTCTTATAGACAAAACCATCCAAGAATCAGCAAAAACCGAGCTTGTCATCGTGGAAGAATGTGAGCTTCCTTTGATAGATCTGAGCCGTTTAAGGTTAGATGATCAATCGGAGAAAGAGAAGTGCAAGGAAGAAATAGCTAAGGCTTCTCAAGAGTGGGGATTCTTTCAAGTTGTGAATCATGGAATTTCATGTGAGATTTTGGAGATGATGAGAAGAGAACAAGTGAAGGTTTTTAAACAACCTTTTGATAAAAAGAGTAAAGAAGAAAAAATATTGAATTTCCCCTCTGGAACATACCGTTGGGGGACGCCAACTGCTACTTGCCTCAGTCAGTTGTCATGGTCTGAAGCTTTTCACATTCCTATGACTGATATCTCCGCTTCTAATGGTTTCACTACACTAAGGTAATTTTCTTAAACAATTTTTTTTAAAAATTTTCATTATTTCAGTTTTTAAATGATATTAACGGTCTTGTATTAAGAAACAAATACTCAACCACCAATTTATTAGATTAATTAATGGCTTTATTTCTGATAATATGTGCCTTATATGCATGCTAATTTATTTATTTAGAGTAAATCATCCTAATTTTAATCTAATCAAGTATCATATGCTCTTCAACTTATAGTTTATTATGTGTACATATTCCTTAGCACACATATCCATCTTCTTTTCTATTCAAAAGAGTAAAAGAATGCTATAGCTGGCAGAAACACAGAAAAACCCTTGCAATTTTCATGACCGGCTATTTTCTATGTGCCTTGTCAAAGCAGACTTTTGTCTGTCAATTGTGATTTAAAAAAAAAAAAAAATCATTATTATGTAATATAGCTTATATAATCCTAAAATTAAGAGAAGGTTTTTACCAGACTTGTCACCTCATCAATTTTGTAATTTAATTTCAATTGATTTTAAATTAATTAATGTCAACTTTTATAGATTAATTAATAAGAAGATTGATTATTGATCAAACAATTAATCAATAATTTATTATTAAATATAATAATAAAATATTATATAATATTAAGTAAATACAATTATATATGATAATTTAAATTAAATTCCAAATTTATAAATAAAAAAATTCTAATAATTGATTTTTAGAATATGTATACACACACATACAGAATACAATGAAAATATATACACTCATTCATATATTCATATATATATATATATATATATATATATATACAATATAATTTGCATGCATGGTCTGGTATTTTTTCCCTCTAAATTCTATTGCAAATATTAATTACCAGCTCCTCACGTGAATGAATGTTACAAATAGGATGAGCTGTAAGTCAGGCAAAAGCCAGCCTTCTGCAACTAAAACTTGATGTGTCACTGTGTGTGGCCTTAATTGGATATTGGGTCCCATCTTTTCTCATAATTGATCCTAATAGGACGATATTTCATGACACTACTCCTACTCCTCCCGGTATAGTTGGGACTTGAGAGAATGTGGATCATTACTTTCTTTTTGTTTATTATCTTTTTTATTACTACAATATTCTTTTCAAAAAATTTCTTAACCAAACTACAAATTTTCCTTTAATGATTAAGTAGGATTTGAGTGCTTTAAATGTTTAAACTAGAGATTTAAGTACCAATAAGCTTTCAAAGAAATTGAAGTTGCTTTTAAATCTGAAACGTAACTAAATTTAAATTTTGATTGAAACTAATTAATTTAAACTCAGTATTATTTTATTTCTATGAGATTTGGGCGTTTTTCAATCATTCTTAATTATAAATACAATTACAATTAATAAAAGAAGTTTGGGTCATATAATTAACGAATTTTACTTATTTGTTCAGTTCAACAATGGAACAGTTTGCTACAACAGTTGCAAATCTAGCACAAAAATTAGCTGGAATTTTGGCAGAGAAATTGGGTGGCAAATCTACTTTTTTCGAAGAAAATTGTGTGCCAAGCACTTGCTATCTTCGACTCAACCGATATCCGCCATGTCCAATCCCTGCAACAGTATTTGGTCTGATGCCACACACTGATAGTGACTTCCTCACAATTCTCTATCAAGATCAAGTTGGAGGATTGCAATTAGTCAAAGATGGCAAATGGTTCGCGGTTAAACCTAATCATGAAGCTCTAATAATTAACATCGGAGACTTGTTTCAGGTAAATAATTCTCCCTTTTTAATTAAAAAATAAATGAATAAATTACTGTAATCATTTCGAGAACTGAGAGGTCGTTTATTTATGGATGCAGGCTTGGAGTAATGATGTTTATAAGAGTGTTGAACACCGCGTAGTGACCAATCCCCGAATACAAAGATTTTCAACAGCTTACTTCTTCTGCCCATCATATGAAACAGAGATACAAAGTGCATGTGTGCCTTCAGTTTATAAGAAATTTAGCTTTAAAGAATACAGAGAGCAAGTCCAGAAGGATGTCCAAATATTAGGCCATAAAATAGGGCTCCCAAGATTTCTTATATAATAATAAATTTAAGTACATGATTATTTTTGCTATTTATCAATTAGGTTAATTAATTTCTGGCCTTTTTTCTTTTTCCTTTTTTCCCTTCAAAAAGATATAAAGAAAATTGAATGGTATATATATATATATATATATATATTCTTTGTTGATTTTTAAAAAACAAAATAGACAAAGTAAATAGCAGTTTCTAGCAGATTATATGCCATGTCCCCTTTTTTTTAGAATGATTAGATGCTAGCTTAATCAGTGATTAGACTACATTAATTATGAGATTATAGACGGAATCTTTGGCAATTACGTGCGTTAATTGTAAGATTAAGAAGGAATCTTTGTTAATTACGTTTCCCACTTGATACAATGTATAATTTCTGCTGCAAAGTGCAAAAGCACAGGTAAAATACTAAGTACATAATAAAGCTAACTACTTCAGGCAAAATCTGTATTAATAGACTGTTTATGAGCAAGCAAAATCAAAATAATTATCAATTATATTATCTTTATAAAAGCCAAAAAGAATTTCTAAAAAACCCAAAATATAAATAAATAAAGAGGCTATCTCTAATATATAAGTTTCCCTTTTCTGTTTTGGGGAGAAGAACAGGTCACATTTACTGACAAGTCTAATACATCCATCGTTCAGCTGCCAACTTGTATATAATTTGTATACATACACAGTGGCGGAGCCACTTAGTAGTAAGGGTATGCACAGGCACACTTTTAATTAAAAAAAATTATATATATATATATATATATATTTATTAGTATTATGTCAATTTGTCACCCATTAAATTTATTTGGGTGATCTCTCTAAACCCTGTAGCTGATTATTAAAATAATTTTGTATATATTTATATTATATTAACTTTTGACTTGATAAATATATTTGAATGCTCCCTTAAATTCATAAAAAATTTATTTTAAAACGTCTATTTATTAAATTCATTGTCAAATATAAATAGACAGTCCATTAATTAAAAACACTTAAATCTAAAGAAATCTTACTATCCAAACTCATAAATAAATATAAATTTTAGTTTTCAGCCGTTAACATAATGTGATTATTAAAAAAAAATTCAAATAAAACCCTATTAACATACCATTAATTACTATTTTTTATTTTTATTTGTCTTCCTTTCATTCTCAACTCATATTTTATCACTTTATATTCTCTTTTAAAGTTTCATTTTATTCTTGTTTCTTTTTTTTTTCAATTACAACTAAATTCATCCTTAAATATTAAGTGAACTTAATTTTTTACTAAATAAGTGTTTTATCAAATTTTTTTAATGTAATTTTTAGTTTTTTAGTTTCTAATAGTAGTATCAAACCGTTTGGTTATTATTATTATTTTTTTTTATAATTATTAGTTGTTAGGTAATCAAATAGTTATTGTTTGAAACTTTTCGAAAAAACTCCAATTTAGATTTTTTTGAAAAAGTTCTCACTTATTTAAATAAAAAAGATAAATATTATTATTTATTTTTAATGGTCAATATACATATTAACAGCTAATAATTAATAATAATTTTATAAAATACTTGTAACAATTAGTTATTAGGTAACAACCACCAGTTATCAACTATCAGCCACCAGCTAACAACTAACAACTGTTATGAATAGTTAAACCAAATGAAGCCTAAATTAATTTCTTACTTAGTTTTAATCATCTCCAATTGATAACAGATAAGCAATAATTTTATAAATTATTAAAATTTTTATTATTAAAATTAAATTTCATAAATATTTTCTTTTATATAATATATTATATTTTTTATATTACTATTTTGATAATGATTTTTTTTTTGAATATTCAATATGAGATGACTTAAAGTTGGATTAAGAATTAGATTATTTGTTTTTTATTTATCAATTTTTTGGAATTCATATATTCAGACTAAAATTGGATCAAAAATTAAATTTTATACATCCTATCAATTTAATTTTTTAATATATATATATATTTTTTTAATCTTTTATATTAAAAAAATTATGTAAATGGGTACCCCTAGACCTTGGGGTCCTGGCTCCGTATTGTACATACAAGTATTTTGTTGCTAATTCTTATTTGTATTAAAATTTTGTTTTTAATAGTATTTTGATCGTATTATTAAAATATTTTTTTATTCAAAGATGGACCTACACTTGGACAAGAGGGGTATGTGTCCCTTGATTTAAAAAAAAAAATTAATATTTAAAATTTGCAAATTCTGCCCAAGTGAGAATAAATTTGGGTGGGTGATTTTGATCATTCACTAAACTATTAAAATTATAAATTTATATATATATATATATATATATATATATATATATATATTTCCTGGCTCTCAATCTTACGCTCACCTCTGTGTCTATCGCTTTTTCTTTGTGGCTTGCTGCTTTCTTAATTTTTTTCCCGCAAAGTAATTTATTTTGCTTTTATTTTGATCATAATATTTTGATCTTATTTCTCTGTGTTTATATGTGTTTGATTTTGGGTTTTGATTTTTGAATCTTGAGGTTTTGGTTTAATTACAACTCGATTTTGAAAAGTAAGAGAGTTGTAAATTATAAAATTTTGAAAGCGTATATATAGGAATTTTTTTTCTGATTTAATGATCAGGCAAATGCTTCGAGTTTTACCAAATTAATTTTGAACAAAATTTTCATGCTATTGTTGAAAAGCTCTACTATTTACATCTATTTTAGGATGCCTTTCTTGCTTTTACACTCTGATTCTCCTTCAATAATTCTTTATTTCATTGTTAATTTTTTATTCTCGAGCTCATTAGCATATATTAATTTGTAGATTTTACTTTAGAAATGTGATTTTGAGTCTAAACATAAATATTCGACTGATATTTTATTTATTTGTTTTTTTTTTTGCAAAAAAAAAAAAAATAAATCGTCTGTTATAATCTAACTATTAATTAAAATCAAAATATTTATAATATTGATATCATTTTATATATCTAACTGTAAAATATTTGTCACACCCCAACTCCAGTGGTGCGACGGTTCTAGGGCAAGGGTAGGCTTAAGGCCACCATAAACCCGTAGAACTCTCACATTCTGAATCTTACATACAATTATATCATATATTTATATCATGCTATAACATATCATAATCCATTCAAGCATAAATCATTTCTTTACTATATCAT
>CANXYC012502345.1:0-11938 GCA_948193065.1 Aleurites moluccanus | reverse complement strand
GGGTTGTGACGGGGATGACAATAGAGGATCAGAATGGGAAGAGTGTGGAAGAAATTGAGAGAATGTTTGAGCCAAACATGAGCTTGAAAGGAATTACTATGAAGGCAAAACATGTGGCCGAAGCTGTGTTGTTTCTTGCTTCTAATGACTATGAGTTAATCACTGGCCATAACTTAGTTGTTGATGGTGGCTATTTAAGCCGTTGATTAGCTTCATTAACATGTAAATGAATCATATGGCAATTATTAGATATTGTTAAAACATGTATCAAACTTATATTGTGATTTTAATGTTAATGAAATATACATGTGGTAATAGTGTATTATTAGACTTAACAATAAATTTAAATTCAAGTCTTCTTCTTTAATATTTTAAAAGAAAATAAATAGATTTAATATTTGAATCTCTCTCTATAATACTTAAAAGAAAAAAAAAATCTATGTGCACATGAAAAATAGAACAATATTTTTTTTTTCCTGAATACAACTTTCAACAAATTGCATATTTAATATATAATTATCAAAATGTAAATAGCATAAGAAATTTTAACGACTAATGTTTTTCATGAGTTATAGGGGATATTTGGTAAAGCGATTGCTAAATGTGCGATTGGTGTAAACAAATTGCATATTTAATAAATAATTATCAAAATATAAATAGCATAAGAAATTTTAATGACTAATGTTTTTCATGAGTTATAGGGGATGTTTGGTAGAGCGATTACTAAATATGCGATTGGTATAAACAAATTGCATATTTAATATATAATTGTCAAAATGTAAATAGCATAAAAAATTTTAATGACTAATGTTTTTCATGTGTTCTAGGCGGTGTTTGATAGAGCGATTGCTAAATGTGCGATTGGTGTAAAACTGCAATTGCCAAATCGCCAATCGTTAAAAGCAGCTTATAGCTGCTTATATGATTTGCCGATTAAAGAGAAATTTTATTATAATCGGAGTTTTTAGTTGGCCAACCAAACAACACAAGTTTTTTCAATTAGAAGTGTTTAGTTGGCCAACCAAACAGCTTAATAGTGATGCATAACACTACACATCAATCAAAAATTAATTCAAGAGCTCTATTGATAAATTTCTCAAAACCAAATCTCTCTCAGGTTTAGAAGACTTCTAAACAATATTGCTTGATTCAGTTTAAGGCAAAATACTCTTCAGGTTCCCTTCGCCAGAATTTATAGGAACGTTTTATCCAACTCGGATTAACTAAATAATTATGCTTTTCTTCTTTACCCATTGAAGCTCTTTATGGGCAGCCTTCTCTGTAACCACATGTGTTACAGAGGAATCAAGCTCTGAGCCACAAATTGCTCCCATTTTCTTTGCTTTTTCTGATAGACACTTAATTTTGTACTGCGAAATATTTCTCAAAACTATTTTATACCTTTTGAGGATCTTACATCGAACCATTTTCATTACATCTCTAACATCTCTACTAACAAAATTGACCTCAAAAAATTGTGTATGGATTTTCCTGAGAGCTTCAAGATAAATAGCAATAACTTCTTCATCTTCATCAATCCTTCTCTCAGCCAAAGATTTAGAATTGGAACCGTTGGAAGCAAAGTATTTATATTTCTTTACTCTATTCAAATTATCCCTATGCATTGGCCAAACACTCTCTGTGTCATCAAGAATAACAATTGCGCTTTCTTGGTGCAACACTACATCAAGAATTTTTTTTATAGGGACAAGTGCTGTCCTGTTTCGCAATTACTCTAAAATTGAAATATATATTGTCAGGATCAAGAAAATTCACTAGTTCTTTCGCGTAATCTTGACTAGCTAATGTGTAAATGTACATCTCGAACATGGTATTAGCTTCTTTGAGGAAGCTGAAAATAGAAGGCCTAAACTTTGTAATGAAATGGACTTGACCAGAATCTTGGAATAAATCTTCTATGTCATCGGCCTAGTATTTTTCTTCTTTTGTTAAATTCTGAACCAGACTTGAATGAAGTAACGTATGATCTAAATCAAGAACCAAGACCAATTTTTTGTTGATCAAGAAATTATTGGTGTTTATTTTACATAACCGATGAGCTTCTTTTTGGCTAAGTCTTAAACCTTGCTTAATATACTCAAACGACGAGCCGTAAATATTGTGCAGTGTCCGCCCATAAGTTGTGCATATTAGATTCAAGATTGTAGGATGTGTATGTAAAACAAAGACGTGTTAAAAATAAGCATTGCCTAAGGCAACACCCAGCCTGCAATAATGATGTTGAGTTTCTGTAACAGTAACTAAATGCATGTATGATGCTGAAAGATTGACACAAAAAAGACTGTTTGTCCCATTAATTCATCTTTCATCGTAAAAATGTTACTATTTGATTTATCTATTCTTGATCGTCGACCTAATTAAATCACAATAAAAGAAAATATTATCCATTCATATGTAAAGATCTTACTACTTGATTTATTTATTCTACACCTAATTAAATCACAATAAAAGAAAATATTATTCACTCATATAATTAAGTGAACTCTCAGTTAAATATTCATGAGAATGAGTAAGGAAGGGATAAACTCTTCTTCATTCAGGCTCCTCCATTTTTAAGCCTATTAACTTAGATATCAAAGGCTCCTTATATTTTTTTTCTCTGTCCGCAAGGTTTGCATCCCAGCTTTATATAGTGAGCTCTCCACCATTGGAATGAGACTCGATTCCATCATTTTCACACCAAGAGTCTCTAAAAATGGCATAAGGTATTTTCCGCCCTCAACATCTATTATTGAATAATTTTTTTAGTTAATTAAATTCTGATAAGAATACAACAGAAAAATTATCCTAATCAAAGGGAAAACCTTAGCATATTAAGCTACATTTATGTATTGGAAACTTTATTAAGACATTGGATTATTATTTTAGTGAGATTTCTTTTTTAATAAAAGAGATTTTAATTTTTATTGAGGTAAAATATACATTTATCGTTATATATAAAATTATATTATTTATGTTGATTTTAAGATAATTTTTAAATGATTATTGTATAATTTTTATAAATTAATATTCGATAAATTAATAATATCTATTATATAATAATTTTCAACCGTTTTATTTTGACCTAATAGATTAAATTAATAATTTCGATAAATTAATAAAATAATAATTTTCAGAAAATATTTACATAATTATATATTTTTATTAATATTATAAATTAATAATTTACTAATATTATATATATAATATATTATTATACTTTATTAAAAATATGACTCTAAATTATTTTAAACCTAAATAATTATACTCACATTTATTTTTATTTCATTTATTTCATATTCAATTCATCACAAATTTTTTTATTCAATTCATATAATTCATAATCAATTGATCATATTTTTTTTAATCAATTAATTTATATTCAATTGATCATATATATATTTTTAATTTATTTAATTTATATTGACTTAATTATAAAATTAATAAAATATAATTAATTTTTAATTAATTAAATATACATTTATTAAATTATAAATATGTTATTTAAATTAATAAATTATTAATTTATAAATTAATTAATACATCTTTTATAAGTTTTAAAACTATAGTTTGTGTAAAGAGAAAAGAAGAAAAAGAGTTTTTTAAAATTATTGGAAACTTCATAATCTCTCTCTCTCTCTCACGCGCACACACACATACACAAATTTGAAAAGAGGGAAACTAAATCGAATCGAAGTACCAAAAAATGGGAAAAACATTCTCTCTTATTCAAACAGTTACCACTGCAGGAGTTTTCTCTGCTGTTTCCTTCTGGTTAATCGCTATTCTTAATTCTCTCACGCATTTTCTGTCACTTTCTCGAGAATTAGCTGTACTGACACTTCCGCTTTTTTATTTTATTTGTCAGGTATGGTTTTATGTTTGGAAGAGAATCAGCTCGCAAGGAGCTTGGTGATCTAAT
Source organism: Aleurites moluccanus (assembly GCA_948193065.1). Classification (NCBI taxonomy): domain Eukaryota; kingdom Viridiplantae; phylum Streptophyta; class Magnoliopsida; order Malpighiales; family Euphorbiaceae; genus Aleurites; species Aleurites moluccanus. The sequence goes on along the minus strand of CANXYC012502345.1, from coordinate 8,016 downwards.
TGAAGATCTTCGCCGTGGAAATTCCACTTCAAATCCTCCTTCACATTCTTAATTCGTACTTACTCGCTCCAATTTTTTTATAATTCACCATTTTTTTCCTCGATGATTTTTCGTCGGATAGTTGTGACTGTTACTTGATTAGGCCAGAGAGCTTTGTGTTTAATATGAATGCATGATTGCTTAATTTCTTTCAAGTCTATGATTAGCTTTAGCTCTTTATAACTGTAATAGTTTATTGATAGGAACTTTAAGGAAACAAGGAATAAGAAGCTTGAAGAACTAGAGTTAATTCTCATACAACCCTGGTTATCTTGCTTGGTTGAAAACTTGCTTACAAACAAAATGAATTTAGCAGAATGAATAAAGATATGTAGTAATTGTATGTACTATTCTCTTATGTGTGAGGCATCCACCTTGTTGAAGACTTATATTCTTATCTGTCAATTTATGCTATTCAATATTTATTTAACTCATTTGAGGTCTCAAGCCACAGTTTCTCTATGGGATATTAGAAGGTTGTGAATTAACGGAGTGTGAAGATGTACTAATAAAACTCTGCCTTGTTAAAGGATTCAATCTCTTTCTTATCCTGCATAGGTTTTGGGTCCTACCAAAGTTTCTAGGAATCTTGAACTTGCATTTTATTTTACCTGTAGAGTTTTGTTTAATAAAATTTAGTAATGCTGGTTATTGCCTCCCCTCAAGTTTAAGATTGTTTCACACAATCTATGGCAAGGTAGCAAATTAAGATGATGGTTTCCTAAGGATCCAGTGATTAACTAACTTTATCATTTTTATTTCTTTTGAATATTTTGATAATAAAGTTATCTGTCATGCAGCGGATAACAAACCTTCTATTATTGTGCATAGTGCATATTAGTAAAATTTTATCAGTCACCTATTGTCATTTCCTCCTTGCATTCATTTAAAAGCAATTGAATTGCTTTTAATCTGACAATTTTCTACTTCTTTCTGTTTCCTAGATTATAATATTTTGGATAATTGTATCCCTGAACCATGTTGTGTGAGAAAATAGTAAGCTCATAGTTTTACCACCTTTCATTGTTGTTGGTTCAATTGGGTGTCTTTTCCTCTTTAACAAGGGTTAAAGCGAACGTGAATGTATTAATCCAAAAGAGAATGATTATGTTTCATTTAAAAGTCTCAAGTGTTGGTAATACTGATGCACTGATGAGTTATGGATTTCATCTGGTTAGTTGCTTATTCAGGTGCATGGGTTAAGGTTGAAAGCATCAAATATGCAGTAAGGAAAAGATTTTCATCCTAGTGACTTGGAACTGTATCAAAAGGATTCTAAAATTGTTTGGAACTTGTTTAAACGGTGCTCGTAATGCTATCTGTAGCGGTATATGTCTTAATATCTTCTTACATTATCCTTGTCCGAGGAATGTGTTCTGCTGTGATGACATTGAATGAAGGATGAGACGATGACTTTAATTTTATGGATATCTTCTGCCAGTGTAATTGTTTGAAGTTAATCTATTCACATGAGTAAATTTTGTCAAGAGATGTTAAAAAAAAAAAAAAGATTATGTGCATATTCTTAATCTTTATTTCTTCTGGTTGATCGTACGGGCATTTGTCAAATACAGTTACTGGATTTACCTTTTGAATTTATGACACGTTTATAGAATTCGTTGTTAGTGTTGTATTCATATGAACTCTTCACTTTCCTATGTCAGATATATGGTTAAATACTTATTGCTTTCTGATATACAAACCTGTTAGGCAAGAGATTGGGATGCTTAGCATCATCCTTTGATGCAGTCTATTAACTCGCAATAGTTGAAGTCAAACTCCTAAGTGGGGATTTATGAGTCACGCCATCTTTGGATATGGACCAATTAGTGAGGCAGCTGGACTTTTATTTTTGGCATTTTAATATAGGAATTTGAAATAAGCTTAGTATTTTAAGCAATTTTATAAACTTTCTTTACATATAGAGGTTGTAACCCCATGGCATATCTGTTTTGGGGTTTTATAAAAGGGTTTTTGGGTGTTGTAACCTAAGGTCTTGTTTAGTTGTAGAAAATAATAGAAAATTATTCTAGAAAATTGAAAGTAGAGCTCAGTGTTTAATTGTAAATGTTTCCAAATAGAAAATTAAAAAATAATGTCCTAGATTTTCTAATTCTGAATCACTAATCTAAGTTGCTTTGTAATTACACCTTTTCTCAAAGTGGATTATTTTCCAAATGGATCCATGATATTTTTGTTAATGGTGCTATTCTTCTAGTTATGACTCCCAGCAATCCTCTATTCTCCTTTTTTTTTGTTGCATCACTTAATTACATAATATAATTGTACTCCTTTATATATAATGCTGTTTTTTTCCTTTTCCTTTTTTTATTCTAGAATAATTGTATTCATTTTTTTCTTGGCATAAACACTCCCTAATAAATATTAGTGTTTTTTTTAATAGTTTGCTTATTTTTTATTTTTTTTCTTGGCATAAGCACATCTAAATATTGGATTAGTTTGGAAAAGTTAATTTCTCGATGCATTTCTCATTGATGATATAAATACTCCTTACTATTTCTTTTTCTTAGAAAAATCACATTCAAATATACATAATTTCAATGTAATAGTAAGCTTATTTAACAAAGTATCTAATGAAATATCTCATAAAGGAAAATACAAAATGGAGAACTGTAAATATGCTTCCATTTTTTTAATTTTCTACTTGGAAAATGGAGAAGAAAATTGGAAAATCAAAACGGATATATCACCCACCCTTTTCAGTATTGGTTTTGCTTGATGGTATACATGGATCCTGATTTTACTTGTGTTGGTTGATATGTTTAGATGTCTAAATGACTATATATAACTGAAATGACTATATATAACTGACATGTACTAGTAGATGCCTATGTATAAGAACAAATTGAAGTAGTGTGTACTTTGCTTGTATGAAGATGGAGAATTCCACAAGCTTTATAGCTTGGGGTGATTTTGTATTATACTTGGTGTTTGCTGTGGTATCAATAGATTATTTGCTGCTTGTTTTTCTGCTGTTATTGGTCTAATATGGGATGTGTAAAAAGGATGGGAACTGGTACATATTAATGAAATTACTTCCGACAATCATGCAATTTACTCACAAAAATTTCATTGTAATGATGATCTGGACACCAAAAGTAGGAATTATCTATTCTTCATTTGCTAGCATAGATGCATTCCATCAATTCGTGGTTCTCTTTCATGAGGAAATTATTCCCTATAATTGATACAATAATGTCATTGTTGAGCAGGGCATAGTACAATGCTTTCTCATTTTATAGATTGTGTACTTGTTCTACTAGTCTGCCACACACTGCTAAAGTACTATGGGTAGGGTTAGCAGTTGATATATAATTTATCAATTAATATGTAAGGAAAATTGGTTGATTGTTATGACTTTTCTTGATACTGATGATGATTTCAAATTCTCATAAGAAATGGCCTGAAATAGTCAATTTTAGCGGCTGTTATCTTCTTTTTTTTTCCAAAAAAAAATAACCTCTCCTATTAAGGGTTTGTTCAGTACTGTTTTTTGAACTGCTTTGAGAAAGCATGTCGTTGAAAATGTAGATTAGGGATCATTAATATTGGTGCATTTCACACATTCTATAAAAAAAAACTTCAAAACAGCTAAACAACCCTTCCAAACTGCTTTTTCCAACGTCTAAAACGACACTTTTTCATAAAAGTTGTTTCAACCTTAATGCGAAACAACTCTGAAAACGTAACTCCTTTTTGGGCCTCTTTTAAATCTATACAAGTGTTATTTTGAATTCCTATTTAATCTGTTAACCCAAAAACAGGCTCTTCCTTTAAAAAAAAAATATCTGCTCTTATATATGAAATTATTATGTTTTTACAAAATTAGCATTTTAATATTTCCTCTTTTATTAATATAAGCTTAAGTGGTAGTTTTAAAAATCGCTACTGTTCTTTTTAAAATTGTTATTGCTAATATGTTAATTATGAAAAGAAAATTATATATTTTGTTTTTCAACATGTTATTTTAGATATGGAGGGAATTTATATATTATGGATTCATTTAAATTCTTCTTAAAGCTATAAATTTGCTATTTTGCTTTTTAAAAGTTCACAGCAGAATTGTCTGTGTTGCATGACAGTGCGACTGTTTCCAATATCATTATTTAGAACTCTAGATACATATATTGCGTGATATTCAAGGTCTCGGCAGCTACTCAATGGAAGTCTCCTCCCGGCATTGATTACTATGTATTTGTTCTTGAAACGTGAATAGATTTTATGCTTGTGTTTTGAGTAGCATTTCAATGGAGAAATTGGCTTTGGGAATGGAATAAACATACAGATTTTAGAACTGAGGATATGAATTTGACTGCTAGTCACAATCACCAAGTAACTATAGTGCATAAATGAGAATGTATATATGAATTTTAAATGCCTCTTTTTATACAATTGTTAAAAGAAACAGTTAGGTTGATTGTAGAGTGAGAACCCAATGGGACTGGCTCAAATCTCCCAGGATTCCTTGAAAGGCCCTGAAATAATGACCCATTTTCAAATATCCTTAATTTGGACAAGCGAACATTAGATATAAACACAGATTTTCATTCTTGTTTTCAACCATCTCAGTGCATGGCATTTCATGCCAAAAGTATGGTGTATATGTATGATAACTATTTTGCTTGAGTTGTTTCCCTCCTTTGCCTATGATACACTGAGCTGTACACCATTATACATTAATATGCACATGTGTTCAAATAAGAGCAGTTTCCTTAGTCCTTTTGACATTCTTGTCTTTGATAAAGCCAACGTAAAAGTTTGTTCCTTGGGTGTCACAGTCTGGTAGTCTTTTATTTTGGCCGCGTTCTGACATGCTTTTCACAAACTCCACAAAGTGCCGCCAATTGTCCCTTCAAACAACTTCTTATTCATTCTTAGGTAAGTAAATGCTGTCAATCCATTGCCAGATTCTGATCTAATTGTTGCTAATACTTGTGCATGTGCACATGCATCGTACCTCTCTAATGCATTCTCTTCAGCCAGTTCAACTCCAGCTGCCTTTTTTACCATCTCCACTTGCCATACCAGTCCTGGTGAGCAATTCACAGTTTCAGGTTGTTCTCCATCTTGCATTTCCATGCAGATGAAATTGAATACAACTCCATGTTTGCTGAACATTCGTGCCACTGGTAGGTAGCCATCATGGTGTCTAGTGTTATAATATCCTTCAGTGAGTTCAACTGCATGCTATCTTGTTCTGTAGTGCCAATGAATTCCAGCTACTTTTCCAGACAGCTTTGCTCCAGTTCCCTGAAATATTCTGTCACTGTGGTCTAGTAGCTTGCCTGAGTACCATTCTGAGAAAAACTGTCCATACTCTGTTCCATGTTCCATCTCTTCGGAAAAATCCAGTTTCTTTAGGAAATTGTTTATACTGGCCAGCATCATGGGGCCCACTTCGTCCCCAGTCCTTTCCAATTGCTTCAGCTGATGCTTGTAGTGAAGCTTTCATGTACTGTTCAACACAGAAGTTTGTTTAGGAATTAATCCTTCCGAAACTGAATATATTAGAACTTTTTGGTTTTATTTTAAAATGCTTTGATTCTGCATAGCAGCCTAAGATAATTATCACACTGAAATGGTGGATCAATCAATCTGTGGACTTTTCTGATTGGACCACTGTACTTGAAAATACTGCATTTCAGGGTGCAAATTGCAAAATTTACCTTGTCATAACATTGGAATTCTCCAATGCCAGGAAACCTCCATGTTCCATTGCCTTCTGGATAAGCTTGGTATCTCAATTCTCCACGAGGACCCGTACCCAGAATTTCCTGCAGTAGAAGTTCAATCAGGTTCTTAAGCTTCAAGAAATAAGATCTCCACTCATACACAAGGAAGATTACAGACTTATGCATTAGCATTGTGTGGTTAAATGTGATCCTTAGAAAGAATTATATCTCTTTGTTTGTGCTGTTTGTTTGTGAAGCTGGAATAACAGGGGGGATTTTAGATAAGTTTCTTCAAGTGTTATTCAGTTTAATTGGATGCTCTTCTTTTTGAGTCTTGCTGCTTCTGTCGAGTATGATAATGAGGATACACGATGCTCCGCATTGTAGTACCGTTTCTTTCTTAATAGATATTTCTTTTCTTATAAAAGAAAATCTTGGCTGACTTATCAATTGTTTTTGACTTGTGATGTAGTTTGAACCGGAGGTAATCTTGATATTTGCCCCGATTGGATTGCACAATGCTGAGTCATTTATTTTTTGCTATTCTATTGTTATTGTATGCCTCTTTAGTTCATCCCTCTTCTGTTAACTCGGTTTTCTTTGGTTAGACACCTGGGGGTAAAAGGGAGATCAACGATATGCATTTTCTTGTTGGCATTGAAGTGATCAAGACTTTTACGGAAAAATCATAATTTTTATGCTAATTCTGTCCTGGCAATTGACTAGAGGAAAGATTTGATATTCAAATTTAGTGGGGATTTTCATTTTTTTTAAAGACCCCCAAAGAGAAAATAGGAAATGAAAAGGAGTCAAGGGGTGTGCTTATTTTATCAAGGCTAAAATCAAAGTGGATCACCCCCTTCTTGGATGGTAGAAACCGCTGCTTTTATGTAACGTTACAGGTCTTTTTTGGTAAATTGATTTTATATAAACATATAAAATGCAAATTAATCCTAGAAAGTGAAACATGTAAGGCCCTTGATTTGACTTGAAATTCCAAGCCATCAACACCATGACCTCTACTCTTAAGTCTTAACATTTTATATTTGTCCTTCCCATTTTCATGTATCTTCTACAATATAATTATGCTCTACAATTGTGTATACGTAAGATACATATTTATACATTAAACAAAATTATAAAGCAAAACAAAATTGTGTTTGGTACTCCACAAGCTTTTCAATTGCATTTGACCATTTGAGAAAACTTTAGAAATGATGTAAAAATGAAATAAATAAATAAATACAGGTAAAATGGAGGTCTTTCAAAACTTTCAACAAGAATGCCTATTTGAAAACAAAGTTGAAATCAAGTTGGGTAGGGTTAGTTCAAATATATTAATAATAAAATGATAAATTAAAAACAACTGGCAGTGGTCTATTGGTAAGAATTTCATCATATTGTGGTATTATATTTATTAAATTTAATATCTACTAGTATATATATTTTTTATAATTAGAAAATTAATACTTAGTTTTCCATGCTTCTAATTATAGCTAGCTTAATCCCTAATGATATTTATTAATAAAAGAGCCAACTTTAGTAATGGTTTGTTAAATATTTCTGGTAACTAATGGTAGATATGCAAATTCTACATTATGAAAATTTTAGGGTTAATTAGTTGTATTTTCTCATTTTAGTTTATAATTCATTAATAATCGAAGGTTTAATTCGGACCATCTTTTTTCTTTGAATAATTTTGGATGTATGAAAAAATAAATGTAAGTATGGAGACGGAACAATATTCTAAGGCCATCTCCAACCATAAATACAAAAATACAGTCAATTTTATATCATTTTACAGTTTATATCACATCAAACAGTAATTTCATCTCCAATCATAACTCCATTTTTAACATCATTTTTTATACTAAAAAAGAATATTTCTTTTTATATTCTTTTTTATTTATTTTATACAATTTATTATAATTTTTCAATATTTTATAAATTTCACTAATTGTCCATAAATAAATATATTTTACATATTCATTAAAAATTATATAATTATTAATTTAATAAAGTGATTATATAATAAATTAAATTATAATAATTTATTAATTAAATGATTCATTTACTATTAATATATTAAAATTTCAAATTTTTATATTATATGTCTAAATTAATTAGTTTTCTTAAAATATGATTTTTTTATAAAAATTTAGATAATATTAATTTTATTGCTTATATTTAATTTAAATATTTATGTAAAAATTATAATATATATTTAAAATTATAATTTAAATATAATTAGAATTTTTTATAAAATAAAATTTTTAAAATTAAT
>CANXYC012502337.1:0-12132 GCA_948193065.1 Aleurites moluccanus | reverse complement strand
AATTTTCATACTAAACACCTCATTAATTTCCAATTCAACATTTATAAATGCATATAATTATATCATTAATTATCATATGTTAATATTCAATATTTACATATATCAAATATTAGTTAACCATTTTACAAAACCATGGAGCATCTATAAAATTCAAATGCCACATAAAAGAGACAATACATAGATATGTATGATTCTCAACTGAAGAAGACGAAGTAGGAACCGCACCTATCTACCGAACCCCTGAAAAATGATAAACCACTAAAAAGAATGAGATACAATCTCAGTGAGTAATATATGTGTCACATTACTTGTTAAAAAAAATTCAAAAAGGAAGTAAAAGGTTTAACAATGTAGAATATAGAATAAATAATAATGAGAAATGACAATAAATGTAGTCATTGGAAATGCACAACAAAATTGGATATGCATAAGTTATATAATCAAGAATCTCGGTTACAGTTATAATGCAGTATATAAAGGTATCAATAATTGATTCACTTTAATGACATATTTATAATCACTGTATAAAAGCAGAGGCTACAATTGGTAGTATGCTTATCACTCATATAGCTGATCATACCATATGTCTGAGAACACCCCTCCCAGCTGGGGTTCACTGTAAAAGTCTTACTATGCATAATGTCTAATGAAATTATTATCCTACTCCATCAAGTGAGTAGGCCTGTCATTTACAATATCAGGTTTGGTTTCAATTCAAGTTCCACATTTGTAATGTATAGAAGGCTCAATATCAATTTCAATAAATTCAATGAAAAAATATATATTCAGCATAGGATCAAGGTTTGAATCAACAATATAGCAACAAAAATATTAATATTATTCAACGTGGCATTTGGCTAAATTTTGGCTTTTCAATTTCAATGGATATAATTTTAGTTATTATCATATCTAAGATGCTTAAGGTATCAATGTGAAGAATCAAGGGTGTTCATGCCAAAATTCAAAAATAATAACAAAGAAATTGGCATGTCCACATTATGCCAAATGAAGGGCAAATCAACCAATTAAGTATTTCAATCAATTAGGTTGTTATTTGGCTTCCAAAAATCAATGATATGGTTTAAGAATCATAATTGAACAAGAAAATATAGTAACATGGAAATTAGGATTCCAAAAGGGCTATGAACATTGGCAAGTTTAATTAGGTTCCATTTCAAGTAAGATAACATATATACATATTTACCTTTATAACTCTAGCTCCAAAACTTAGCTCTCCTCTCTAACATAAGCAAAAAGAATGATCTAATATCTCTTCTTCTTTATCTTTATTCTTTGAAGCTATAAGAGCAATTAGATAGTTTTTAATACTAAATTTACTTTAATTTCATATAATGTGAGTCAAATTGTAACTATCTTTCTCAAAATCTAAAACTTAATTTTCTAATAGCCTAGGTTCTTTTGTCAATATCTCTAGTTATACTCATCCAATTATTTCAATTCTTTTTGATAATTAAACTAAACATCTGGGGGTTTAACATATTAAAATTTTAGATTTTTCTGGGTACTACACTAATTATAATGAATTTTCAAACTCTGCCCTATATCCTAAAATTTGTCCTGCAAATCCTATCCAATCAACCTATACTATTTCATTCATATCTCAACGTGTACATATCCAAATGATATTTTGTTTTCACTAAAATTTATTTAAGATATAGAGAAACAATTTTTGTGTTTCTATTTTTCTCTAATTTTGATTTTAAGGTTCTCAAAAATATAAAACCCTGTAGGATTTAACAATCCAAATCTTAAACCCAGTTAGTAATACTTAAGACCACATATATCTTTATACATAAAGAATTTTTCAAAACTTCCTCAAAGAAATATATTCTACACATATATATCTACAATTTTTATGTTTTAATAATTTCCAAAATCTAACTCTAAGATCCCAAAAATTAGCTTCTAAAATTCTGTCAAGATTCAGAAATTCAGAATTTCTAAGAGTTACTTCTAACTTTATCTTTCTTTCACTAATTTAATCTCTAGTCCACTAATTAAGATCACTAAATTAAATTATGGAGTTAGTTTAAAGATATTACCTCTTTGGAGCTCTTGAAAATTTCCTTTAGATTCCAATAAAAACCTAAGAATTTGATGAGAAGAAGAAGCTTGAATGCTTAAAATTGGAGGTGAGGTGTAGTTAATTTGATTAAGGAGAATTAAATGATTTTTTTTTTTAAGAAATGACTAGAAAGTTTCAGGCAAGGAATGAATTGAGAAAAAAAAGGTGAAATTTTTTAGTTCACAAAGTGTTTATTTATATAATTATATCTCCAATTAAAAAATTAGAAAAAATAAATTTTAAAGAAATGAAATTGGAATGTATGGAGATATATTTTTGGGAAGATGAATTTGTAAAATAAGATTATAATTAACTTGGTGGGAAAGAGGCCATATGGCCGGCTACCCCACCCCAAATTCTTTTATTTATTTATTTATTATTTATTTATTGATCAAATTACCTTTTTGACCTTCATTTTTTTTAACAACTACAAAATTGTCATTTTCTTCTCGTTCTTCTATTTACTATTTACACATTTAGATTTTTATTAATTTCACTCAATTCTATTTTTAACTCACTCATTATTTATCTAATTTTAGGTATTCCACAATCATTTCTGACTAATGCACTTTCTAAAGTTTATAAAATTTCACTACCGATACTCGTTTCTTAAAACTATCGTTAATCATTTTAGAATTTAATTAGGGTTATTACAAATCCCTTTATTACAAAGTTTCGATTTTAGCTAGGATCATGGTGGGATGTCAAACCCTAATATCAAAACTCTATGAATACGTCATTTTATTCTTTTCTCGATTAAAGTAGATACTCATTAGAAAACGTCCTTTGTAATCAATCTAAAATACATCGGCCAAAGATTTAACATCGAGAAAAATCCGATAACATAGGACTTTAACTCCGTTTATTAGGAGGAATAAATTTCATTTATTGCTGACCACGAGCTCAATATATAATCAACTAGAGCCACCACATGCCTACATGTGGGTATATGGATAGCCCGACATAAAAGCAGTAGTAAACTCTAATCAATTGCATATGAGATTGTCGCATCACCTCAGGTCAAAAGATTATATGTACAATCATGATATGGATGAAGGTCAATTGATAGACAAAAAAATTTCATGTCGACCTCATCCCATATAATGTTTGACCATTTAATCAATTTATGATTAAACAACCATATATTTGTCCTATTTACCACAAATAAGCAATTTATGACTCACTGCTTCTACTTCATTAGTTACTAACTAACTGTAAGACAAACAAATGTGATGGTCTATCTGGACTAATACTGCTCAAGTAAGGAGCCCTATGATCATAAACATATTTTAAGATCTTGTACAAGATAAAGTTGTCACACAATTCTCCAATCTGAGAAAAGCTTATCTACCAAGTATCTTATGGAGTAATATTCTAAATAAATGAAAGTATAAATATATTTATATTTTATCATAAATAAGAATACTATTTTATTGCCATAAAGGGGAAATAGTTACAAATTTATATACAATAGTAGTATTACTTTAAGGCATACTATATTAATAATATTTTACATGCAAAAGACTAAAAAATGACCTTATATCCTCTATCACACAATTCACTAATATTCAATAAATTATATTTCAAGTTATTAACAAACAAAACCTTAGAGATAGATATATTACCATTACCAATTGAGCCAATGCTAATTACTTTATCTTTGGAGTTATTTCCAAATCTCACATTTCCTCCATGTTTGGCCTTTAGCTCATGATATTAGGATTTATCACTAGTCATACATTCAGAACATCCATATCCAAATTCATTTGTTCTTCATCTTGGTTTGCTCCTATAAAATAAAAAGTATTTCATCCTTTTACTGGTATTCAATTGATTTTGGGTCCATACATACTAACACTTTTTGGTACCAATACACTCTTAGTTATTGTTTTTTATTCTTTTGGTATCCAATTCTTCTTAATAGTATAAAGTTTCTTTTTTTAATTGGACATCTTGGCAAAGTGTGTCCATGAAAATGACAATAATTATATTTTTTCATCCTCATAGGATCTAATACTTTCTTCTCAATGGAGTTAACCTTCTTAATCTTAAGATTAATATTGTATCTTAATCTAGCTCTATAAAAATATATCTTTGTTATGATATGATATCATTAAGGGTTTTTCTTCCAACCAAAAACTGTCTTAAAATTTTTTAGAGACATTTAACTCGTTCTTGACTTTATCATAATCACAAGAGAGTTTTTTAAAGAAATCTTTTGAAATTTTTATTTGAGCCATGAGTTTTTCATTTTCTTTCAAAGCCTCATCTAATTGTAATTTAAAATTTTTCTCTTACTTGAATCTCATGTTATTCAAATTTCTTTTTAACATGAGATTATCCTTTGTAACATTTAAAAATTTTCTATTAAATCATCAAAGGCATTTTGTAATTCATCAAAGGAGTGAGGTTTATAATTTACCTCAATTTCTTCATCATCATCTTCTTGTGCAATGGGACAAAAGTTGGCTCTTTCTTTTTCTTCCTCATTGGAGGATTCTTCCTTACTAGAAGCATCACTCCCACTCCAAGTATTATAAGCTTTGTTCTTTTTTCTAAACTCCTATTGTTCCTATCTTTCATATTTTTGTGCTTGAGGTTGGAGTAATCGAATCTTATGTGGCTTGGCTTTTTGCACTTATAGGAAATAATTTCAGCTTTCTTGTCTTCTCCTTGATTCCTTTTATCTTTGAAGCGTTTCTTCTTATACTTGTCTTTGGAAAGAAATTTGTTGAACTTTTTAAACCATCTAGTAATTAAGATCATTTGTTCATCATCCTCTTCACTAGAGTATTCCTCATTTTTCCTCCAAAGAAGCCTTCAACGCAATAGATTTTTCTTTCTTTATTGTGCTCTCTTTTCCTTTTTCCTTTATGGCTAGTCTCTTGCTTTGTTTCATTTCAAATGTCATAAAGTTTAGTGATTAACTAAGAGTGAATCCAAACTTTTGGATTATTTAATTGCATCCACCTTGGAATCAAATTTTTCCGGAAGTAATTTCAAGAGTTTAGTGATTAACTCCTTTTGAGCAATTGTCTTCTTAAGACCCTTCCATTCATTTATAATGGTAGTGAACCTTTTGTACAACTCATTAATTGTTTCATCCTCATTCATAGTGAAATTTTTTAAGTTGGTGGTGAGGTGTTGATTTTGGTGTTTTCGACTTGGTTGGTACCATCATGGGTTGTTCTTAAAACCTTCCAAATCTCCTTAGTCATTTCACAAGCGGAGACTTGGTTGCATTTTGTTGCATCTAGAGCACAAAAGAGTATGTCAATGGCTTTGTCGTTATCAACAAATTTCTTCTTGTCTTTATTTGTGTATGTAGATCCCCTTTGGATATTATTGTGTTGCATTAGCCTTCTTCAAAAGTAGTGTTTGATGTGCCAACCATTATAATAGATCATAAGCTTTAACAATCATTTGATTTTATATAAAATAGAGTATAGTCTCTGATACTAATTATTATCCTAAATGGCAACACTCTCAGAGGGGGTAAGTAGGAGTTTAAAAATTTTAATACAATTTTCAACTTACCTACAATAATTTGATAAGTAAATGCACAATAAGTAAATAAAAAGATAAAGTTAGAGGATGCTCAACCAATATATAGTGGATCAGAGAACAATTGCCTCTCTTACATCCACTTCTCTCAAAATCCATTAATTTAAAGGTTCCACTAACAAGGGTCTTTAACCAATCGTACACTTTTATTTTAACCAGGATTTCACCTTTTATAATAGTTTTTAATATGATTTCACCCAACTCTCAATCTAAACACATATTAGAGATTTTACAAGTCTCTCTAGATTTTGTATAAGTTATTTGAATTATAGAAATTTAGGTACAATAACTATAAAGAATTGAACACACGAGAATGTCAAATAATGAACAAAGTGTTCAATAAAATATGAGAAAGCAGAGTAAGACTAATAAGAATTGGATTTTCACTTTTAAGCAATTGTTAGATCTCCTTTGCTCTTTAAATCTTCACCCTTATATAGGTTTCACCTTTTAACTCAAATTTATGATCGTTTTGACATAAAAATGGTTTTCGTTGCACTGACTTCAAGTTTTAACAACTACAAAATCTTAACAGATTTAGCTAAAATGATAGCCCAACTACCAGTAAAGCCCGTTCTATATTGGTAATGGTCGTTACATGTCAAGTGTCACAAGGCAACCTTCATGGTAATGGGCAAGACTTGAGTTTAACCAAACTTTATTTCTTGATCTTCAGGATCATAATAGTCGTTATGAATAGGTAACGGGCATGAAGTTTACTTGTCCGAATTCCTTCATGAGCTCTTAATTTATAATGCTTATTATAGTATGTGACAATGGTTGTTATTGAGGCGTAACACCTGTAAAGCTTTGTAAACAAGGTTAAGTTGCCTACCACCAAAATTCTTTCTTTAAGCATAAAAACACAACATGTTTACTTATTGGTAATGGTCGCTACCTCCTGTTTGACAGCAAACACTTTGGAATGCAAGTTAAGTTTTTTACCATCATCAAAATCAACATAGGGACAACAAAACCCAAACACTCTTAGTAGCGAGTTTTGATTCTTTTGGAATCCAAACCTTCCTAATAGTATATGGCTTCTTAAGCTTGATTAGGTATTTGTACAATGTATGACCACATAATGGCAATATGAGCATTTTATTAACTTTTTGGGTCCAACATCTTTTTCTGAAAGAAAGTATTAACTTTTTTGACTTTGAAATTAACATTGTATCCTAACTAGCTTTATAAAAAAAGTCTTCCTTTGAGGTAATAATGTCCTCAAGAGTTCTGCTATTAATTGAAAACTTTCTTTAAAGCTCTTGTTGGACGCCTTAGGTTGATATTGATTTTGATGATAATAAAATATATCAATGTATTAATTATGCTAATAAATTTGTTTAAGTTGTTTAAGGCATGAGAAATCATAACTATTGCCAAAATATAGGTTTAATACATCCAATGAATCAGTAAGTTCAATCAAACGTTGCCCTTGTAAAGATTGATTCAGATGATGAACCATATATGGATGAAAAGATATGGATGTCTAATTTTAGGAACATAAATTAGATTGAGCATTGGACATTGGAAAAGGGAGTTATGAATTTTTAAATGAATTATGCTCAAGCTGACAGACTAGGACAAAATAGTTGTGGTAAATTTAAAATATTGCTAGGAATTATAGAAGAAGAATTTATATATGATATTTCATATGATTGAAGCTTTAGATATCTTCTTTCATATGGAAAAATAATCATATAATTTTGATTTCTATGAAAGGAGAAATTAAAAAATTAGTGAAGTATGCTCAAACTGTCTTGTATATTTGAGTAATAAACTGTTTAGATTTTTTATGGTATGAAGTTGGATGATTTTGAAGTTGTCATAAACTACAAAGTTATAGTACATATTTGAAAGTTTCCAAAAAAAAATAACATGATTTGGAGTTATATATCTCAAGATATGAATGAAGTTGCTCCCGCTATCAATCAGTCGCAGCCGCTATTGGGAAGTCCAGAAGGGCCAGTAGCTCAAATTTAGAAAATAAGCTAAGTAGCGTCCTCTACTAATTAAGTAGCACCTGCTATTAATATCCCCTGCAACTCTGAAAAATCAGCAATAAAATTCAACAGCAGTTTTTGGCATTTAATAAAGCCAAACGGGTATATTTCATCCAAGACTATAAATATGAGTTGATGGGAAGCTTAAAAAAAATAAGAGAATAACAATTCAGAAATTATTATTGAGCTATTGCATTCAGAAATTATTATTGAGCTATTGCATCAAATCATTTATATTTATGGCTTAAAAAACTTATTTATTATAAAACCATTTTTATGAACTATTAGTTAAAAATCTTTGAATTGGTTAAGACTCATTGATCGTTTGAGAGTTGGAAAAAAGCTAAAGGGTATTTTTCTTCTTCTCATCTCTTGTAAGTCTTAAGAGTTTGAGTGTGAGTCTTAGTAAAACACTTATATAGGTTTGAGTGTGAGTCTTAGTAAAACACTTGTATAGGTTTGAGTGTGAGTCTTAGTAAAACACTTATACAGGTCTGAGTGTGAGCCTTTGATAAAACACGTGTGAAGGTTTGGAGTGTAAACCTTTGAAAACACTTTCTAAAGGTTTGAGTGTGAGTCTAAACACTTGGATTTGATCTTGCATCCATAAAAAAGAACAAGTAAAATACTCAAGTGTGATCTTGAGTAGTGGACGTAGATAAGTATTGGTCGAACTACTATAAAATTCTTGTGTTTGATTTTTCTCTTCCTTCCTTCATCTTATTAATTTTTAATTTGCCCTTAATTTGTCATTCCAACCAATTCACCTCCCTCTTGGTTGCCAAAGGGAATTTCAGCTCTTTTGAGTCCTTTAACACTCTTGACTTTATCATACTCACTTGAGAATTTTTCAAATGAGCCCTTTAGTTGAATTAATTGAAACCTTAGTTTTTCTTTCTTTTTTTAAATCTCATCAAAATTTGATTTTATTTCTTATAAAATCTTCTCATAAACTTTTTAAATAACATATTTCTTTTTAAAATAATAATCTCCTTTGTTACATTCATAAAATTTACCATTAAGTCATCAAATATATCTTGTAATCATCAAAGGTGTAAAGTTTAGAGTTCACCTCTTTTTCATCTTCCTGACCCTCTTGTGCCATAAGATATAGGTTGGATTTGTCAACCACTTTTTCCTCTAATGATTCTTCCTCACTTGAGGTGCCACTACTACTCCAAGATACATAAACATTTGTTCTTCTTTAGATGCCTCCTTTTGTCACGCTCTGAACTCAAAGGTACATGACCAATACTAGGAAACTAAAAAACATAAGGCTTTCAGAACTCGTAATCAGCCTGACGCCTCACTAAACAACAAATCTGAGATATGACAACTTAGTTATCATAAAACTAGGGCTACAATGCTCCTTTTAAGCATAATTTGGCAGCCAAATTCCAACCAATATTATTATTATAAAAGTATTTTTGCTTAACAAAACATCAATCTTTCAAGAAATAAAATAAAGAAAACAAGACCAACAAAAAAAAAAACCATGCGAAGCTTTAAATTAATTTATAATATAAAAATAATTACTGAATATAAAACCTTTATTATCGGAAAAATAAATGGTTGGATTGACTCGACAGTGACTCAACTTTTATCACTCGCCTTCAAGCTGGAAATATAAGTTGAATAGGAGTAAGGTTTCGACTCAATGAGTTATATAAAATAATATAATCTACCACTCACATACAATTTTAATTATGTAAATGTAGTATGTTCAATTATCACATATCATATAATCAATCTTTACATCTACTCAGGGCACTATTCATCAAATCACAAGTCACACAAATCATCAAATCATCTAAGAATGAGAATTAGTCTATAAAAATCACCCTAAACCTCAATGGGGGAGTCGATCCCCTAAACCTGGCTCTCTGATTCCAAGTATTTCTCCTATGTCCAAACATAGGGTTCTACCATCACCACCTAAACCAAGCAGTGCCAATACGACTAGCAAGCAGCGCCAAATGATGATCAAGCCCACCATTGTCATGCTAGTCATAGCTCATCATATCATAATAGTCATAGTCATACTTAAGTGGACCTATGTTATCATAATCCCATCCAGCAACCACAAACAATACACATCATTACAGTTCAATCATCACATCAACTATGGCACCAACATACATCACATCACGTTCATTATACTTTATTATATAATGCACTTATGCAATGCAACATTAAGTAAATAAGGGAAATATGATACTATATTAGACTATATAACTCACTGATTTGATGATCAAACCGATTAGCTCTCCTTGGAGCTCATCTAACTGAAAGCAAAGAAGATAGCTGAAAAACTAAAAATAAATTCGAGAATCATTAGAATGAAAATAACTCAAATACTAATTTTGAAATTATAAAAAATGACTTTTAAGAATTTGTTATAATTTTGACAGAACCTCTCCTAAAACTAGGACATAGCCCCTGACATAAAAACAATAACATTTCAAATAAATAGCCCGTGGATTCTCGATAGTCACCATTAATTCCACTAACCCCTCATAGGTCTCCAAATTCAACCATTAATATTTCCTAATAAGGAACTTGCATGCCTCAATTATTTGATTCAATTCACTAATTATTTTCCATTATAAATCCTCTAGAAACCATTGATTTGTCTATCACCGAAATCATTTTAGTTAAGAATAATATTTATAATAATCCAATAATTTTATTACACTAAATTCGATAATTATTTTACAATTATATTTTCAATATCAATCTCCAATTAATTTAATTAAATAATTATTCAGTAATTAATTACCTTAAAATATATTTTAATCATCATCACGCTCATAATATTGTCCAAATAAATTATTCATAAGACTCTAATAATTTATTCTCAATTTAAATTAATTTATTCACCTAATTTAACTACTAACTCAATTAATTTGCTACACAATTATTTAAATATCGATACAAAAAAACTATTAATACTACTTAAATAAAATTCATAATTACTCCAAAATAATTATATCAATTTATTTTAATTTATATACTTAATTTAAATATAATACTAATTTATTCACTCAGTAAATATTCCAAAACAAGTGTACAAATTCAATATTTTCTACAGGAGAGAAAAGTTCAATGGAGCTAGAACCATAGAAAATGACTGTTGGAATCAACCAAAAGCTGCCAAAGAAATTTTCGGTTGTCCAGAGCTTTGTCTGATGCGTGAGCCATCACTGATCCCCTCCTCTAGCCATCGCTGGTACCACTAGTGTTACCAAAAGATGAGCTTTACATAGGTACCGGCTGTGACGAAAAACTAGTGATCGGACAGTCACTTTCTGATAACTTTCTCTCTCCCCTCCTTATTGATCCCCTCCCTTTCTGCCTGTCTCTCCTCCTTCTCTTTCATGTATATATATATATATATATATATATATAATTTAATTCAATATTTTAATATATTTTAAAATTTTGAAAAATATACTTGAAATATTCTTCCTAAAATTTAATTTAAATAAATAAATAATAAGATAGTAATATAATAATTAAAAATCTAATTTTATTAGTTAAATAAATAAATCAATAATTAATTAATTAAATAATAAAGAATACAATAATTTATATACTTTTAAAAATTAGTTCTACAAGCACAATTATTTATATTTATGACTTTAAATATATTTTTCTTTAAATAAATAATTTATTAAATACACAACGAAAATCTTTGAGATAATTTCATAGATAGTCCTTGAAATATTGACTAATGCATATTGTCGTCTTTAAACTTTAAAACATAACACAAAAGTCTTTCAACTTTTAACTTAGCTTCACTGGCAGTCCTTATCCGGCCCAAACTTAAGTTATTTCTATTTTTACCTCCAAAGTCTTGATTTTCTTTCAAAGAAATCCAAAAACCCCCTGTTTTAGACTCTGATACCATTCAAATGAGTTTGTCCTCCCTCTAATCACTCTGTTACGAGGTGAAATTACAGAGAGCTACTCCTAGAGATCTTTTAAAGGGTTTTTCTTTTATTTCTGATTTCTTTCAGCTTTTTATACTCGTTGTGATAACGAGAGCTAGCAACAAGTCTTAAAGGGCCTTTGTTCTCAAGAAAAAATTCCTCAAATTCACTCTATTTAAGAGTCAACTCTTCTAAATTTTTAAACAATTTATCTATAGAATTATTTAGAGAGTCTAAACGATCTATAATAGAATTGAATAACCTTATTACTGGATCCTTGCCTACACCGTGATCTAGGTGATGACAATCAGGATAAGAGCAACTCAAAGAATTACTGGTCATCCAATAAACGTGCAAAAGCGCCAAGCCTTTCTAAATAATGGAAATTATTAAACTCAAGTTCTTGGTCTAGAAAATTTTTAAGTTCAAAATCTCTTTTATTAGGCCTTTCAAGTCTTTCAATCCTTTCTATAGCAATAGGTAATTCTCTTATTCTTTGTTCATAAATAGCAAAGAAAGGATCTTACAGTCTAAGACTGGCACTCAA
>CANXYC012502067.1:0-10171 GCA_948193065.1 Aleurites moluccanus | reverse complement strand
GAGTCAGCGGACATTGTTGGAGCCATTGCTATGCTCTGTTGCTATATCAATGTAAATTAGAAGAGAATAATGAAGCGTTGAATAGCTAGAGGTGATGCCAAGAAAGCTTATTATCCATTGGTATTTATAGCCTCTCTTCTTGTGTTTTATTTTATTTTACTTAGTGTATTTAGTAGTAGTTAGGCCAACAACCCATTAACCCAGTTTCGTGGCTTCTTCAGTTGAACGTGTTTGAGAGACTAGTCTTAAGTCTATTTTTGTAGAAATATATCTTGCAAACACGATAAAGTTTCCTTAAAATAGAGAATTGATTTTAAAATTATAATACACATATAAATTAGTTGTTGAAGAAATAACAGTTACTTATTCTGAAATATATGATTAAGATGGGTCCATTACTTATCTCATATTAAAATAAAATTAATTTATAATAATTGTATAATAGAAGGCAATAAAAATATGTTCCATTGACATGTGCTTATATAGTTAAAAGGAAAATTGGGTGTATATATCTATTTAACGATATAAGAATTATTAAATAAAATATGTACTAATTTTATCAAATAATAATATAAAAAAAATATTAATATTTTTTTATAATATAAAAATAAATAAAATAGTCATATTAATTAAAATATTTTATATATTATTTAATATATGAGATAAATTTATAAAAATTACAAAATTTTCTATGCTAAAAAACTAAAGGAAAGAAAAATGTGTAATTGACTAGGCTTTGTTAAAAAACAAATGACATTGTTGACGAAATTGCCCTCAAGGTAGTCAACATGAATTGTTGACCGCGGCAGCACGGCAACCAATTCCCCATCGACTAGTTGCGTTATTCATGGCTTCATTCATGAACGTCTTCCGTAGTTGAATTCAAACCACTTAAATAAGTTAAAGATCAATTTGTTAAATCTACTTTAAAAGTAATTTGCTTTCGATTGATTGGCTCAAATTTAATTCAATTCATTTATGTACAAACTTATAAGTGAATAAGTGTTGAAAATTATTTTTGCTAAATTCAACACTCACTCACTTATAAATTCTTTATACTCCATCTTCCGTTCAAAAAAGATAATGCTGTTTCATTTTATCAGTGAATTAAAAAATTCAATTATTTTTAGTTTAACACATTAATTTTATCATTTTTTTTAAAATATTTGTATTATATATTTTTTAATATTTTTTCTATTTTTTAATATTTATAATAATTAAAATATTCTTATTTTTAACTAAATTTATAATTTCAATATAAAAAAATAAAAATATAATTAATATGTGTGATAATATTAATATGAATTAATAAAGGTATATTTGATATTTATATACTGAACCAATATCTAAAAAAAGGAAACAACACTATATTTTTAAGACTGACGAAAAAGAAAAACATAATTATTTGTTTAAGACGAAAAGAATATGTTTTATCACTAAAAAGAATATGTTTTATAATTTCATTCAATACATGATGTTTTTCTTAACACATTCCCTCAAATACAATCTAACTTGGCCTGTAATCTTATATCAACAACTAGCTGACATCTCTTTTTTAAAGTTTTGATTCAGACTAACATTATTATCAGTCCAATAATAAATGCTTGAATATGAGACTCAAGATCTAACTCGTTTAAATATAAAATTCTAATATGATATTAAAATGAGTTAATTATGATTTTCCTTTGTAAAATGACTTAATATACTAACTCCTCCTCGATCATTCAAAAATACACTAACTTTTCCTTGATAAATGTCATAATATAATACTATATCTTTCAGTCCAATTTTGTTATTATTTAACCCTAAAATGATCAACAATAACAATAATACCCTTTATTTTTACTTAATTACATCTTATTTTTACTTTTAAAAAATTTTTTAGGATTAAAAAATATATTTTAATGTTTTTTAACAATTTTGAAAATAAAATAAATATAAATATTTTTTTATTTTATTTTTTAAAAAATAAAAAATTTGAAAATAAAAAATAAAAAATATTTTTACTTTTTATTTTCAAATAGGTCAAAAATATGAAAATAAATTTTTTATTTGTATTAAAAAATTTAAGAAGAAATAATTTAATTTCTTCTTAAATTATTTTTTAAAATAAAAAATAAAAAATAAATATTTTTATTTATTTTTTATTTTCAAATTTGTCAAAAAATATGAAAATAAATTTTTTTAACCCTAAAAAATATTTTTTAAAGCAAAAATAAAATGTAATTAATTAAAAATAAAGAGTAAAAATATTTATGTCTTTTTATAGCTCTTATTGACCATTTTAGTATTGATTAACTGTAAAATTAGATGGAATGATATATTATTATAATAAGATATTCAGTAACAAAATTAATATATTTTTAAAAAGTCAAGAAAGACTTAGCATATTGAGTTATTTTACAGAAAAAAAATAGTAATTAACTCTATTAAAATTTATGAGTTTATATATAAATGAGCTTATAATTGGACAAGTATTAAAACTCACTTGTATAAACTCAATTAATTTATTTTAGGTCTAATACTCATTTAATTATAAAATTTTTTTTATATATTTTATTATTATTTGATATGAGATATTTTTTCTATCACTCATAACTTAAAATATGTATATTGTTTCAAATTTAATTTATTTTTAGAGTTAACTTTATATATATATCTATCAATGTTTTGAAAAATCAGACTGAATAGCTTAAATTGATTCAATAAAAAAATTATTTAATTAATAATATATTTAATTTGATCCAAAATGATCAAATAATTAACCAAACAAGACAATTACAAAATTAATGGTCAGAAAAATTAGAAACAAAAGAGGAGCGTAATTAATTAATAAAGCTTCATTCGAAAGACAAATTTATAATATTAATTAATAAAGACTTCATTCAATTAAATTGCCTGCCAGCCAATTCTCACAAGACCTTCCTACTTAATTAATTAAAGAGGGCATCTGATTCAAAAATATCTCTAAAGAATATAGATAAATTAATTATCTAAGACGATGGATCAAATTTTCCCATTTAAATTAAAAAACAAAATTCTCTTTATTCCAGATAGAAATGGAAAATTAAAAGCTAAAAAATTATCAAAAATAAAAATTACAAAAATATCTTTTTTTTTTTTACTTCTCATTATTTATCTTTTATAAAATTAAAATGATAAATTTTTTTTTTATTTTCATATTATAAATAGGAAATCTAAATAATATAAGAAAAATTATATTTTTTTTTCTTGTTTAATTCCCTTTTATTTTCTTTGTACAATTAGTGCATTAAATCAAATATATATAAAAAAAGTCTGATAATATTCTCATTAGCAATATTTTCAAAACCGAACCGATTAAAGAATTGATAAATGTAAAGAGTTAGAGATTTAATCAAAATCGAATTAATTAAATTGAAAAAAATCGATATATATATAATTTGATATTTATTATATATATGATAAAAATAAATATAATGCAATTATGGCTAAATCAAGAATTTATATAATACCATATTTTTTATGGTGTCAATTCAAACACATTAAATCAAAAATTTTATATATATATATATATATATATAATAAGTTATGGACATTCACTTACTCAAATATCTACTCATGCAATAGGGTAACATGCAATAGAGTTATGATTTTGGTATCGGGTAAAACCAAAACGAAGTTATTAAAAAAAATTAAAAAAATGACCGCTCAAGCTGAATCAGTTCACTTATTTTTTAATCAATTTTTTGAGATGAATAAATACTGACTTTACCGATTCTTGATTCGATCCGTAATTTTTTTAATTCGACCGGCTAATCCGGTCTAATTTTAGCAACCATGCTTATTAGTTCATGCATCCAATTATTAATATTCCTCCTTTTCTTTTCTTTTTTTCCTTAGCAAGAATGTGATGATACACTCAATTTTTATATATTATATTAAATTTATTTTTTATTCTATTGATAGTTTATCATCCACCTTAAAATTAAAAAATTTATAAATAAAAAAAAATTCTAATGTATGATGTGAATTCGAGAATCGATTCAATCAATAAAGTTTAAGCAAGGACGAGTTGCGTTTTAACACCATCAAGAACATCAAGAGGAACCCCATGGTTTACCAATTGGAAAAACCCATATTTCTCTGCAGCTTCACAGAGTCTGCAATTTTAGGGTCATTATCCCAATCAATAACAGTAATGGATTCTTGAGGAGTAATATTAATCAAAGCTTCTTGGGGTTGAATATATTGATCGAGAAGGGATTTAAGTCCCAAATCAGAAAGACCCTTTACTCCATTCCCTTTGTTGATCACAAAGTCAGTCAAATCAAAGGACATTGTTGGAGCCATAGCTATGCTCTGCTACTATATCAATGTAAAATACAAGAGAACAGAGAAGTGTTGGAAGTAATTGCTTAAATTGATATTAGTGTAAAATAAAATTAGAAGAATTGGCGCCATCAACTTATTTTGAGTTGCTATTTATAGGTCCTTCTTGATAATTAAAACACACGTCGATTAATACTGGTCTTTTTTTATTTAATTAATTTAATTAATTGTTATTATAAAATTAATTAGTAGCTAACACCGACTGAACTGATCAAATTGAATTAAACCAATCAAATTAAATAGAAACTAATAAATTTATAATTTATTTAGTTTAATTTGAAAAATACAATAAACCAAAAGTTCTGCTTAATTTATAATTTGAACATTTTTTTTTCAATTTTAAATTGAATCAAACCGAAATTATATATATATATAAATTTTTATTTTTTTATTATTATTATAATTAAATATATTTAATTTTATTTTATATATAACCATATTTTTTAACCTAATATTAATTTAAAATTTAAAAAATATTATCCATGAAAATTAACTAAAAATAAATAAATTAAAAGTTTAATTTTTCAGAAAAAATACAAGTTTTGAAAATATTAATTAATGGGATAGATAAATTTTGGGTTATATAATATTAAATTATTTATAAAATATTTTTACTACAGATATTTTATCAGTATTTTTCTCTAAATTTATTATAAAATAATGACTATTTAAAAAAAAAAAAATTTATTTAAAATCAATAAATCGACAGTATTCAAACCAAATTGAAATTGATGATTTGACTATAATAATAATTTAATTTGGTTTAAAAAAAATTTCAAATCAAAAATATTAATTTAATTTAATAATAAAATTTAATTTGATAATAACTTTTCAACTAAACTCGGCTGTAACACCGACCCACCATTCTTGTAACTTTCGTACCTTCTTCCAAGTTTTGTTATTAGTATTTGAAATTCCTCATTACCACCATCAATGTTCGACTGAGCTTCTGAAATTTGTTTATGTATGCTGCCAAAATAATTATTGTTATTTTTCAACAGCTTATAATACCTATAAAAAGAAATTAAAGATAGATGTTTTAAATGTTGAAACCTTGGATGAATAATTTTATTTGATGTAAAATGGATTAAAATATTTGAGCTGTGTAATAAAAAAAAATACACTTGCTGAATGACTTGCTTGTACAGTTGTTTTGAATAACTGACATGGAGTAACAATGTCGATATCAGAGAATCTCAATATGTGAGTGAAATTAAACTAAATATTCATATTTGAATAAAAGAACATATATTTAGCAGAAAATAACAAGTGAACACTGATTCCCATTCTACAGCAGAGTCTCATAGCAGCAAACTATAATCCAAAATATAATGCTAACTAGAATGTCAAGCTCACAACAAGAACAATAATGAAAAACTCTCTTTTTGACAAGAAGTGTATCGAACATACATTCATGTCTCCGTAGATTGTGGCACTACCAAAAACTTTAGTGGTGAGAATATCACCAAACCTCAACTGCCAGTTTATGCAGCAACAGATGGCTTAGAAGCACTGGACAGCTTGGATCTCCTCTTTGCCAAACTCTCACTCCGGCGTTCCCGCTGCTCCTTCAATCTAGAGGCAAGAAGTTTCTGGTACTCGGCTGCCTCTGCCTTGGCCTTTGAAATTCTCTTCTTTTTGTCTGCTATCCTGGCACGCTTCCTCTGAAGTGTCAATGGAGTCACGAGCCTCTGTATCTTTGGAGCTTTACTGACTTTCTTCCCTGTGAACCGACCAGAAAATGTTGACCATCATTCACATTTCAGAGAAGTAACAACAGAATATGAATAAACTGAAAACCCCCTGCATGGGCCTGATCCCCCATTTATTGACTGTCCTATTGAACTCTTTTTATACTTCTTTTTTACCACTAAGCTGGCACTCTTTTTTTCCCTGCAGGCATGACATGCTGGTTTACAGGGGGGAAGAAAGATGCCTTGTTAATTTGAATGGGACCAATACATTCAATGGGAAAATTTTTTCCAAATCAAATTAACTAATTACCAACTATAGATCACATCCCCGCTGATGTAGCATAGGATAAATCTTAAAAAATACAGGTGTGGGAGGTCTAGAGGGGTCATGCATACTTCAACAAGGATCTAGTCCAAGAAAACTTGGAGCAGATCCACCTGAGTTCTGTCATGTCCTTTTTCCCAGAAGCATACAAGAAAGCCTCATACAAAGACTCATAGAGTTAAAAAGTCTTGGACTAATAAATGCATATCTCAGAAAGAAACAGTGAATGATGATTGAAGCCGGCATTTGAGGGCTTAAATTAAAAAGCTAAAAGACTTTCTTTGACCATCATATTCTAGAGTCCTCATAAATTTATCAGCAACCCAAAATGATTAACTTAAATCCTCAAACACAAGTAAATATATCTCTGATTGACGAAGCTCAAGTTGTTGGTACAAAAAAATTATTCCAATTACAAAGTTCTTGAATCTTATCTTTCAGTATTACGACTCCGCATCACCTACACTAAACAATTGTGAACTATATTTGGAAGATGAAAAAGCGTTTTTTTTTTTAATTGAATTATTGCTGGAGCTCGCTGCTAACTAGGCAATTGTAGTATATAGTACATATAACCCAAAAATTCCAATGTTGATGAAGATACAGACAAGAACAATAGATAGGGACAGCTACATCTAGGCATTTGAAGACAAATCTAAAACTTTTAGTTGCCATTGTAAATGGATTCTCCACTACATAAGAATGCATTTGTTTTGCAACTGCACTTTAAAAAACTAACAGTTTGCACTTAAGGTTAGATGATAGAAATTTAGTAGTCAAGAGTAAACAAAATTATCATTCATGCAATCTTACTGCTGTTATTTATTAAAAGGCAAAACATAAAATAAAATTAGGATGCCATTAGGAATTTTTCAACTATGAAGAGGCTGCAAAAAAAGTTCCATAATGCATGCATATCCTGTTTGCTGGAAGGAGTTCTAAATACAATTCAGAAACATATCATTCCCATTTCCCTTTCCCAATTTCAAACCAAGCCAATAAAGAAGGAAGATGGAAAGAACAAGCAAGGGACAAGAAACTGTACCAGATTTTGTTGTGAACGTTCTACGATATGTGTTGACATATTTGCGGACATCATCCTCCTTGGAGAGGTTAAAAAGCTTTCTGATCTTGGATGCCCTCTTTGGACCTCTCATCCTAGGTTTTTCAGTGTCAGTCAAACCAGGCAAATCATTTTCACCCTTCTTCACTATAACCAAGTTCAAGACAGAAAGGTCCTGACTAACAATGCATCCACGAACAGACTTTCTCCTGCGTTCTCCATTGCGTCTTCCATATCCACGGAAGCACGGGGTGCCTATTGATTAAAATAGGAATAGAATTTAAATCATAAAAATTCTGCATTGCAATACATGCTTGTTTTAGAGAAACATCAACAGCAATAAGGTTGCAATTGAGCCGAGACAAGCAGAGTTTTAGCTTGCTCAAACTCAGATCGATATTTTTTTTCTAAGCTCGAGCTTGAGCTTTAAGTAAAGCTTGAAAATCATGTTCAAACTTG
Organism: Aleurites moluccanus; assembly: GCA_948193065.1. NCBI lineage: Eukaryota > Viridiplantae > Streptophyta > Magnoliopsida > Malpighiales > Euphorbiaceae > Aleurites > Aleurites moluccanus. Next base: position 2,259 of record CANXYC012502067.1, on the reverse strand, counting down.
ACTTATTTAATTATTAGACAAACTCGAGCGAGCTTGAGCTCAACTCGTTAAGAACTTGTTTATAAATTATAATCAAGCTTAAAGAGTAAATTATAATTAAGCTATGTTTGGACTCAGACTCATTTTAAAACTCATTAGACTCGACTCATTTTAAAACTCGTTTATAATTCGTTTATGGCTAATCATAATACTAAATTTCTTAAATATTCATTTCTAATAAAATAACTATAGAAAAAAAATTTTAAATTAACATAAAAACAAAAACATCCAATTAGTTAAAAAAAAATTCAATCATAAAATTGAGTATTTTATATATTTCAAAGATAATTATTAACAAAAAGAAGAGATTTTTAAAAATAAAAATATTATATTACATAATACTAACAAAATCTAAGTCTAAAACTCTATTAGTACTAAAAAATATAATTATAATTATATAATATTTATTTAAGAGTTACCTATCTTTTTAAGGATATAATGTAATATTGATTTTGGAAACAAGAACAATTGTACATCATCATCAAACTATATAACTATATATTCTATATATTTATACTACTTAATTAATCTAACTATCAAAATGTATATGACTTATTAATTAAATAAATGAACATTATATTTTATTATTAAGAAAATGTAATAATAATTTTTATTATAAAGAGTAACTTTTATTAAAAATTGAATATGCAATTAACTATATAATTTATTTCCTTTTTAGAAATATTTAAAGTGCACATATAAAAAATTAAAAATATATGTATTTTAGTCAAATTAAATTATTAAAAATATTATAAAAGTGTCAAAATATAATTTTTGGAGTGCCAAAATTATTAGACTAATAATAATAGTAATAATAATCATCGAGCTGTTCACGAACCCATAAATCGAGTTGTTTGTAAGTTTGTTCATAAGCTTATAACCAAATTGTTCACGAGTCTAATCAAGCTAAGTTTGAGAGCTCAGCTTTACTCAAACTCAACTTATTTATTCATCGAGCCTTGAAGTAAGAGTCAAACTTGACTCATTTATAGAACGAACGCAAATGAGCTTTTGTCAAGCCAAACACCAAGCAGCTCGAGAAAGGCTTGGCTTGTTTACAGCCCTAAACAGCAATTATATGGGGTCACCTATTGTAATAAAAGTCAGAATCTTTGCTCAAAGAATATTAGATTGCACTGAACAGGACAAGTAGATCACAGTCATTTCAATGTAAATGTGGAGTTACTCAAACATTACAGAAGCTTTACCCACCAATCTATTCCATATTAGTCAATTTTTTTATTTTTGGTTTTAAATTCCACTAAACAGCAACAAAAAATCTACCCACCTCTGTGTAGCAACAGACGGACACGACCAGGAGTGAGAACACCCTGCTTCATGGGAAATCCTTGCTTGTCACATCCTCCCATGATTTTGAAAACATAACCCTTGAACTCCTATTGAACAAAATTAAACTTTTAAGTAAAAATTGGACACACTTCCAATAATCAAATCAAATGATCAAGTATTTGCAATAAAGAATTATTGGCAATATCATACCTCACCCAGAGCATCTCCACTGACTTCCTGTGAGATCCTCTTGTCAAAAAATGCTCGGCTGAGATCAAAATTATTATCCATTTAACTTTAATCTCCCCCAAAATCCAAAATTTCTAGCAAACCCAAAAAAGGGCATAAAGAGAAAAATAGGAACAACTTACAGCTTCTGATCGTCATCGATCTCGAGCTTCTTCTGGCATCCAGTAGTAGGATTTGCGATGTTAAACTGCAAGAGATCACAGATATTTTTTTATAGTATTTTTAGTACGAAATCACTCAAGAAAATGAAATGAAACAAGATTTTCCATATATGAAATGTATTTGAATATCATAATTAGGGGTTCTTTGGTGCAAACCTTCATGTTGATTCACTCTTGCTATCGCCGCGAGCTGGAACTCTCTGGCTCTGTTCTGCGTATGCGTGCAAGTGGGCAAGGCAATAGAAATTGCTAGGGCTTTATGTTTGCAACTTTATAGTACGAGGTATTTTGGGTCGGGTTTGCAGGCCGTCAGATTCTTGCATTGTTTTTCAAGATTCGGGTTTGGGTTATCCAACCCAATTTTACTCATCCATCCAATGTTCAATATAGACATCTACAGTAAAACCAGAAGCGGAGTCACGTTAGAACCCCCGGGGGGGGGGGGGGGGGGGGGGGGGGGGGGGGGGGGGGGGGGGGGGGGGGGGGGGGGGGGGGGGGGGGGGGGGGGGGGGGGGGGGGG
>CANXYC012501897.1:0-10655 GCA_948193065.1 Aleurites moluccanus | reverse complement strand
TATATATATATATATATATATATATATATATTAAGGGATACCGGTGGGTATGGGTATAAACGGGTACACCCGTTAGGTAACAGGTAAAAAATACCCGTTTCTTAATGGGTGTTGTTTTTAACACCCATTACTTATGGGTATTTACGGGTACCCGCGAGTACGAGTAATTTTTGCCAGGTCTAAGTGTAACTGAAGTCAGAAGTTTTCTTGGTATGGCAGGTTAAATTTCAGTGGGACGATTATTGTGAGGAAAGTTTTCAAAAGCTTAAAACATGCCTCACTACTGCTCCAGTACTTGCTTTACCATCGGGATCTGGTGGATTTGTAGTATATGGTGATGCTTCAAGGATGGGACTTGGATGTGTGCTTATGCAAAATGGAAGAGTGATAACTTACGCATCTCGATAATTAAAGAGATATGAATTGAATTACATCACCCATGATCTTGAAATGACGGCTGTAGTTTTTGCCTTGAAGATTTAGAGGCATTATCTTTATGGTGAAAAATATGAGATTTTCACTTGTCACAACATTTCTAAACGACGTCGCGATAGGATGACAATAAAATAAAATTTAATTTTTTAAAATTAAAAATGATAATAGAGTTGTCAACAATTGAATTGTTTTAAAATGCTCAATCGAAAACCTTTAAAAATTTAATCTCTTAAATTAAAGTTTGAGTTCAGGAGTCAAAACATATGGGGAAGGTGTTTGGCACCCCACACGTTAATTTTCGAAATATTAAATTGGTCTTAAAAATATTTTATTTTTTATTATTTATACAGTGCAAATTTATTTATTTTCCTTTTAACCATAATGATAATTATTTATAAGATTATTTATGAATATTAATGAAAGATGAAATTAACTGTAAAAATGAAAACTGAATTTGATTTGGGTTTTGACTGGGCTTAATTAATTTTATTTATTATTTTTATTTCAATCATTCATAAAAAAGATAACTATGAATATATTTAGAATAAATTGGTAATCAATTTTATTAAACCTAAAAAAAAATATTTACAAATTATAAAATTAACTTAAATTACAAAATTTTAAAATACAATAAAATAAAGATTACAATGAAGTTTACAAAAATAGTGTTCGCTTTGAATCTATCTGTTTTCAATTTTGAAAGAAATAAACCCTACAAAATTTAAAAAATAAACAAACACAAAAGGGCAACAAAACCAGAAACTAAAAAACAGAAGCTTATAAATAGATAAATTCTATTTATTTTAAGGGTTCGAATTTATTTTTGTCAAAAAATATTAAAAGAAATTAATAATTTTAGCTGCAAATTTAAATTAAAATCTTTTAATTTTAGAGTTCAAAATTGGATAACCTTTATTTGAATTCTAATTATTTTTAAATTGAAATTCTAATTATTTTTAAATTGAAAATTAAAACTATCTTTTGATGTTGGTAAATAAAAAAATAATTAATTAAATTAATTTTGCATAAAAGAAATAAAATAATAAACTGAACTTATCTTAAATAAAAAATTATTTATTTCAAGCCAAATCAAAATTAATGATTTTAATTTAATTTTATTTCACCAAAAATTATTTTTTTTTAATTATTATGTTAATTTGTATGGTCCGATCATCATTATAACCTTTTATAAAATTAATTTTCTTAAATCAAAGAAATTAATAATTTTAAATCAAAATATACAATCAATTATTTTCCATTTCCAAGATGTCAACAATAAAAATCAACTTTTAGTAAAATTTCCAGCAATAAATAGGATTGAATAAACTAGGATAAAACTTAAAAATGCATTTCATTTTTTTTTTCCCTGTAAGCCCAAATTAAAATAACTTTTCCATTTTCACATATTATTTATTTTATTATTTAAAAAAATATATATTTTTTAAATTTTAAATGGTTAAATCCTATTACCAAAAAGAATAACAAATCAAATCCCTAAATATTCAACAGTAGAGACGAAATCTCATCTCAGAACTGTTTAAATGAATCTAAATTTAAGAGTTTGGAAGCCAAATCCATAACATATAATTTCAAGTCAATTTTTATGAAAACGATGAACAGTTAAAAACTATAATATGAAGTTTAGAAGCTATACTGAAGTAAATCCACCGAAAATGCGATCAGACCCAAAAATAACCCACCGAGATGCCACAACTTAGTGACCATACCCAATTTAATAGAAACACATAGTAGAAACCCTCAGGAATTGAAAGAACACAGTCCACCAAGAAACCGAGAATCAAAATCCCACAACTCTGAAATACTAGGTTTCCAGAAATACAATGAGTAGCCTGAAATAGAACTCAGATCCCCAAATCCAAAATTTGAAACACCTTCACCGGACCCAAAATCAAGAATCTCCAATCCAAGAACAATCTCCCTAATAATGCCATGAGTGTCATAAGCCAACCGGGCATCCACTTTTGTTGAAACTCGGCCAGGTACTAATTTCACCAAATCACCTCCAACATTCACTAAAGCCTTGTTGGCAAAACAAGACAATCTCAATTCAGGGTTTTCCAAAGCTGCACACCCTGAATCAGCCAAAGCCATATCCACAGCATTTCTAAATATGGTATCGGGGAGACTCAATATACCCAAAAGAAGGGAAGAGCTAACAGTGGCAGCAGTTGGAGGAAACTTTTAGAAATCATCGACGATTACAGTGTCAGGAACGATCTCACTGAAGCTAGAAACATCCAATTCAGTGCTCGCACTAGTATCAAGAGAAGAAGAAAAACCAGTAGAAACACGAATTTGAGGAAAAGACCGTTTAAACTTGAAGAAGACGGCATTTGAAGCTCCCGATCCACCTGATAGCTTCAAATTTGCCCCCTGGAGAGAAGTGAAGAAAGCGGAGATTGCAAGAAGACTGACATTTTCGTAATTAGCTATAAACAAAATTAGTTTTCTGCTCTTTCTTTTGCTCCTCTCTTTTTTTCCTTTTGATTTTTCTTTCATGTTTTTTTCTTCTTTTTTTTGGATGATGGCTGTTGCCTCTTTTTTTTATTTTTGCTGTCGTGTTTCCCTTTGTAAAGGGTCAACTAGGGTAAAAGAATTAAAAAGACTAAAACGCCCCTAACCTATGGGCTGAATTTGAGTATTGGGTTTGATTTTGAGTTTGATTTTGATTTTGAATTTACACTTAGACCCACAAACCACACATTTGTCTAACTCTAAAATAATATTAATTAAAATAAAACAATAATTAAATAATTAAAATTACTCAATTTTATTTTTTCTTGCTTATTTTGTCAAAATATAGAACTTAAATTATAAAATTCTTATTTTCATTCAAATTTTAATTATTATTAATATTTTTAATCAAATTAATAAAAACACGAAAATCCTATATTTTTTTAAAAGATATATTTAAAAAAAAAAATTGAATCTAGTTTTTCGTTTCAACATGAAATGGAAAATGAGTAAAGATAAAAGACATATATTTTAGCAAGACATACTAAAATAAGACTCCTAATTAAGCCCAGATAACATGATAAACATTAAATTACAGAAAAATATTTTTTGATTTTTGATTTTATATTTTTTTAAATTTTCAAAATGGGAAAAAAATTATATCAAACATAGCATAAAAAAAAACTAAATAAATCATGAAAATAAAGTCAGGTATGACATGAAAAATAAATTGGGCATTGCTTGAAAATTACATTGTAAAAAATTAAATTGCATGAACATTAATCATTCAATGTATGATAAAATTTAAATGCCAGAAAATTAAAATGCATGAATCTTAATTATTTAATGCATGACGAAAATTTAAATGACAGAAAATTAAAATGCATGAATCTTATTCATTCAATGCATAAACATGAAATTTAAATGGTAGGAAATCAAAATACATGAATCTTAATCATTCAATGCATGACAGAAAATTAAAATAGCAGGAAATTAAAATGCATAAATCTTAATCATTCAATGCATGACAGAAATTTAAATGGCAGAAAATTAAAATGCATTAATTTTAATCATTCAATGCATTAAAAAATTTAAATGTCAGGAAATTAAAATGCATGAATATTAATCATTCAATGTATGACAAGAAATTAAATGCCAGAAAATTAAAATGTATGAATTTTAATCATTCAATACATGACAGAAAATTTGAATAATAGGAAATTAAATGCATGAATCTTAATCATTCAATGCATGATAAAAAATTAAATGGCACAAAATTAAAATGCATGAATCTTAATCATTCAATGCATGACAGAAAATTTGAATGCATGAATTTTAATTATTCAATGCATGATAAAAAATTAAAATGCATGAATCTTAATCATTCAATGCATGTGCATGACATGAAATTCAAATGGCGTGAATTTTAATTATTCAATGCATGACAGTAAATTCAAATAACAGAAAATTAAAATGCATGAATCTTAATCATTCAATGCATGACATAAAATTTAAATGGTATTAATTTAGATGAATTTAAAATAACAAAAATCTAAATGACAAAAAATTAATGGAATAAAAGTAGTTTCAAGTAACTTACAATCTATTAATATGTGAGCCATGAGATGAGCTCGTCCTACCCCTTCTTTATAAGTTTTCTATATTTGGGCAAGCGAATGAGTTTAATATAAAAAACTAGTAAAGAAAGAGCTAAATCATAGTCTATGTTGCTTTTCTGAAGATAATCATGATGGATCAAATGTATTTTGCCCCAAGTACACAATTAATTCTTTTGAATTTTCTGTTTTCTTTCTTTTTCACTATTTTTCATTGTTTTTTTTTTCACTCTCTTTTTATATACATTCTTTTCTTCTCTATTTATTTTTTTTTTCTCTTTTCAAAGCCGTAAAATAAATAAATCAAAACTAATTTATGAAAAAATGAATAAATTGATTGCAAGAAAGATAAATAAATCAAAGTAATTAAATAAAAGAAATACATACTATATTATGAAGAGTAAATGAAATGAAATAAATCTAAATGAATTTAGAAATATGAATAGTTTGAATTAATGACCCTAATTTAAATGATTAACTTGAATGATGATTTTTATGGTACAATGAATGCAATGAAAAATATTTTTATTTTTATTTTTATTTCTATTTTTGAATTTTTTTTTTGAAAACTTATTGATCGCAACATTATTCTTATTGTTTTGCCATTTGCCTCTGAAAAGAATGAAATTTGGTGGTATTGTTCGGATAAGAATAACTTTCAAAAAAAAGTATTTGGAATTATAAATGTTGAAGATGAAAGTAGAATAAAACTGAGTATACAAAATTAATTTCAATTCATCAAAAATCTCATTTTTTCCTTCTTTTTTGGATTTTTTTCAATTTTTCCTGATCTTTCTCTTTTTTATTTGATTTTTTGAAGTAAAAGACTCATATATAATTCTATGTAACTTTTTTCAAAACTTGGAACCACTACGATATGGTAAAGTAGAAGAATAACATTTGAATAATTGGAATTATTGGATCAAGGCATGAAATTTTGAAGTGAAATCGGTGGAGGTATATCAATCATACCAAAAATGAAAATGATCTCAAACTTAAAGTCATATCAATAGTAAATAATTGCAATTTTTAAAGTGAAAATGGGTAATTTTGATAATTGGAAAATAATGACGGTGTAGGCTCAAAACATAAAAATTATGGGAAATTTGGTATTTAATCTTTTTTTTTTAGGGGATGGTTCGAGTTATCTAAACATTTGAACACAATGAACTCCAAAGTTAATGACCATTTTTATGGATGAAAGGTGTTTTGGGAATGAGAAAAGGATAGTGTTAGACTTTCAGGATTGATTTATACATAATATTATGGACATTTGGGATTTTGAAAAATATGAACTCAATTTCGGATGGTATGGGTGATGGATAGATTGAAAGATAAACATGAGGCTAATAAAAAAAATGGCCAAATGGAGCAGACAAAATCTTAATAGACATGGCAAGCAATAAAAGATAAAATATAAAAATAAAAGGAGTTTATTTAATTCAAATTGGAAAATGAGTGATCTAATTTTTCTTTTTCTTTTTTCTTTATCTTTTTTCTTTTTCTTCTTCTTCTTCTTTTTTTTTTAGAACACAAATGACATTTTTAATCTTTGAACATTCTAACATGTTAATTATTATATAAATTGTGCTGAAGAGGTTATATGGGATTAGGTCTTATTGGTTCAGGTTTATTCTGAAAAGAATGGTAAGGTAGAAAGAGACGTGTCAAATAGGTTTAAGAGTGATTCATAATGTGAACTAGGTCAATTGGGGGGTAGATTTAGGCTAATGATGGTATGAATACCACTTGATTTCTGGCGATGATATGGAGTTGAAGCTGCAAATGACTTATGTGTCATGTGTTGGGTGTTGATGGGGTTAATTTGAATGGAGTAAGAAATGGTTTTGGATGTTATTTTGTGAAGTATAATTAATTGATTATGCCCTTTATTGATATTAAAGAGATAATTGCGTATATCAAAAACTCATCTTGAACTTTCTTTCAAATTTACTTCAATTTTGAGTTTTGAAGCAAAAGTTTCAAATATTTTCATCATATTATTCTCTAATATTTGCATGCCCCAAAAAGTATTCTCATTTTGCAAAAAGAGGGCTTTCTCCTTTCTAAACTTAAAAAAAATTTCTATAAAAATTCTCATGCCCAGAACTATTTCAATGTACCATAGAGAAAATTTTTATTTCTAAACTTAAAGGGAATTTCTTTGCAATTTCAAATGCCAATGGAGACTCAAAATTCGCAAAAAGAATTGAGATAAAATCATTGATGCTCATTTTTTTAAAATTCTTCTCAACACTTTTCTTTCTTTTTTTTTTTTTTTTGCCTTTTCTGTCTTTTTCTTTTCTTTTGTTGAAAGAATCTACAACTATATAAATCTCCATATAAAATATGATTCCCTTTGCTAAATTTCACTTTGAACTTCTAGCCCAAACTTCCCTAGAACTCTATTAATGTGGACAAAAAAATCTCTATTTGAGGCAAAACTAATTAATTATAATTCACAAATATAAGAATGTTAATGAAATGTGTGATGAATCTATGGTTTAAGATGACTCTTGGGTTAATGTTTGGGGTGGACGTGGTTGAGCTAGTGAATATAAATATAGGATAGAAGTGAGAGTCATCTTTTGAATGAAAAGAAATGAAATAAAATTTTAAGATGGTTTAGGTTTTAAGGGCCCAATAGAGAATTAGTTTGCAAGGGTATGTTGAAAGTAACATGCATTCAAGTTAATAGTTTCCAAATTTGGTGTATTTATCAGCAGTGTCTTGTAGCAAACAATCAAAATGTCAAAAATAATCCATGAATTAAAAATGCATCTGTTTTATTTTATTTTAATGAGAGCAAAAGAATAAATTGGTAAGAGTTGATTCTCTATTTTTTTTTTTTTTTTTTGAATGAGGTGATGCTTTTTGCAATGGAAGTATGGTGAATGAGTTTAAAATATCTGCCCCAAAGTGTTCCAATGGAAAAGGTCATGGGTTGATGGATTTTGGTAGAGAAAATATTGGTTAATGTATGAGGGTGGAGTGAGAATGGACATTATTTTTAAAATACGTGGTCTTTAAAATATTTAGAATAACTTGAACTTTGATTTATTGGGGAAAATGGAAATTTAAAGAGAAAGAAAAAAAATAGTGGGACACTGGTTGTTTAAATAAAAAATAAGGTTTGTGTGCTTTCCAAATTGAAATAATTGACCATTAATAATGACTTTAAATAGAGATCATAAACAATTTTAGAATTTTTTTTTTGGATTTTGGTTTCTTCGCTTTTTTTTTTTTTTTTTTAAATTTTGGAGGGAAATTGTACTTAGGGTATGATGAAAGTCAATTGACTCCAAGGAAAAAAATGTTACATGAAACTTTTTTTTTCTTTTTTACTTCACCGGAAAAATGAGAAAAATAAATATGGGGTCATATTTTACATGCTCAAATTCTAAACAGGGAATCTTATATTTTGGGAAGCTCAAGATTTGAGAGTTCAAGAAGAATATTTGATATTGGAAATCATGAAAACTTTAAAGAAGCAAGAAGACTAATAATACAATCAATAAATTTCTTTTTTTTTTAGAAAGTTAAGAAAAATGTAATATTTAATAATGATGCAAAAATGAAAAATATTATTATTATTATTCTTTTATATATAATGTAAACATATAATTTTCATTTTTTATTTTTCTAAAAAAAAAAAATTCAATATGAATCAAATGATAGAATAAAATATGAAGTGCAATTCTATATGTTGCTTCTATTTTTTTTTAACATGGCCGAAAAGATTCCCAGATTACCCCCATTAATTTATAGTAGGGCTCTATTTCACCCTTATAATACTGTCGAGGCTCATAATCCCCACGGGTACTATTATAGATGAAATAAGTTTCAACCTGAGCGAATGCTTTTTCGTGAATACTGTCGAAGACCAAAGTCTCACGGGTATCACTAGTTACCTTCTTCTAATCTTAAAGATAAGCGGCCCGGGTATAGGGCTAAAAGTGTGTGTAAAGGATTAGTGACCTATTTTAAAATGCAATTTTATATTATACTCAATACCATGCTGCTTCAAACAAGAAAAGATAAATGTAAAATAACATAATTGCTATAAATTAAATATGATGCACAACAAAAGTAAAATTTTTTTGTTAAAAGGAAAATAAGTTTTGCACTATATAAATAATAAAAATATTTTTAGGCCAAGATAATAATTTAAAAATTAGATGTGACTCTCTTTTGAAAAAGTTTGGTCCCAACGGAGTCTTCAAACTGTCACAACGTTTCTAAACGCCGCCGCGATAGGATGACGAGAAAATAAAATTTAATTTTTTAAAATTAAAAATAATAATGGAGTCGCCATCAATTGAATTGTTTTAAAATGATCAATCGGAAACCTTTAAAAATTTGATCTATTGAACTAAAGTTTGGGTTCGAGAGTCACTATAATAACCCGAATAATTATAATAGGAAACCCAAATCGGGTAAGAATTTTTTTTTTTAATTTTTCAAAGAGCAATAACCGAATATTAATCAAGGACAATGGAAAATAGATATTAAAGTGAATTATAAAATTTAAATGAGAATTAAATCGAATAAAATGGGCAATATGAATATAGTTGAAAATGTTAGAGTATTAAAAATTATAGTAAAGTAAATTGAAAATACTTAAGAATTAATTAATTGATTAATTACTAATTAATCAAGGATTAGCCTAAAAAGTCAACAACTGACTAAATAATTATATATATATATATATATAATTATTTCTATAATTTAAAATGATTTAATTATATTATTTTTCTTTATTTTTCTTTTTTCCTAATTTTCCTATTGGGCTATTTGTTATATAAATAGATAATTATCAAAGGAAGTTATCATCTTCTTCTTTTCTCCTTCCATGGCCGAAAACTTCAAGCTTGTATCCATGGAAAATTTTTTTTCTAGCTTCCTAAAATCTCTTGATTTAGCATAAATCCCTTCACAAATAATATTTCTCCCAACACTTAATTGAATTATTTGGGCTTAGATAGATATTTGAAGCAATTTTTCTTTAAGAAAAATTTCTTAACAAGTTTTGAAATTTATTTTTGATGAGTTATTTGAATGATTAAATGATAGGATGATATTTATAGAGTAGAGAAATTGATTGGGAATTCTGAAATTTTCCATCTTAGTAATTTTTGTGGCTTGACGGAGAATTTGGGCTCTATTTTTGTGCCCTTAGGTGTAAAATTTAAAAATATACAAAACACAAAAGTTATAGCTGTGTATGTGTAGAATATATGTTATTCATAATGTTTTGATGAATCCTTCTGTGTTGGGGGATATGAGTCTCCAAACATGACTGACTCGGATGGAGTTTCATTTTTGTAAAATTTCTGAGACTCAGCAAAAATTTGGAGTTAAGTTTTGAGGTCCTGAATGTAGGAATTTGATAATATTAAAAACATAAAAATTGTATATATAAATGTCATGAATATTTTATCTTTTGTAAGTTTTATCAAATTCTCACTGTATTATTAACTATAGACCCCTAAGTCAGACTGGTTCGGGTTAGGAATTTCAAAAATATAACCCTTCTGAAATTGGTAAATATGAGGACCTTAAGGTTCGAATCAGGGGAAAGTCAAAACATAAGAAATTTGTAATTATGTCTTAAATAAAATTCAGTGAAAACAAAGTAGCATTTGGACCTGTACATAAAGAGTTATAAGTGAAATATCAGGGTATGATCGAGTAGAAATTTCAGGATTTTTGAATGTTGTCCAGAATTTAAGTTTGCTTGTTGTATTTTAATGTAATTAGGTTTCTAAATTGAGATTTATAGTTGTTATAGCAGCACAAAGGAGAGATAAAGGAAAATAAAATGAAGTGGAAGACTACCCTTTTAGTTTATGCTAGGTGGTTGGACACATTGGATTTTTGGGGTGAGTAACATATATGTTTCTTTGCTTATTGTTTTTGTATATTGTTTTCTTGAATCTTCCCTAAGAAATTGTATTATTATTAAAATTTCTTGATTATGTAGCAATTGTTATCTGATAACTGTATGACTAAAATTTCTTGATTATGTAGCAATTGTTATCTGATCAACTGTATGACTATTGACATGCTACTTAACTGCAGCCTCTGTCCATTGTTCATTGGATTTTGCTAATTGTCATGGATATAGAA